>RXON01000383.1:0-100091 GCA_009667805.1 Leptobrachium leishanense | reverse complement strand
AGTAATATAGCATATACACTTTGTTTTCTTTTATTTCCCTGCTTTGATAATAGAGCCATCTAGTGGCGCCACACAGACACTGCACTCTTAAAGTCTGTTCTTGTCAAGCTCCTTGTTGTCTGCCAATACTTCAGTGGATTCATCACAAACTCAATGTCAAAAAGCAGCATTGGGTGCTCAGAAGAAGGTTAACTCAACATATTCCGGAAGTATGCAAAATAATTTTGTTCATTGCAAATAAATATCATTTGCATATAGGCTTTAGAATATGTCCCTAAAGACACAGTACATTGGGCATAACAGCAAAGTACTGTACTTTGCTAAACAACTCTATTGCAACTCTATAATCGTGGAGATACAGGTTCGATCCCGGCAAGAGCACCTCTACAGTAAGTGTCCTTGGGCGAGACACCTAACGGTACATACTTGCCACCCAGGACATACTTGAAAACGAGAGAAATCTCAATATATCCTTCCTGGTAAGATACTTTCTAAAAAACAAAAAAAACAATGCAAAGCAAAGGTCTCTTTCTCCGAAGATTTCCTTGCAGATGGACTATTTGACTCTATCATATAGTACTTACTGTCTCTAAATGCACTTCATTGATATTACAGTGTAGAATGTGTGTGTATGGTGGTGATGGGGGTAAAGGAGTAATGCAAGGTGGTTTTCCATAAAATCATGGGTTGTCACAAGTGGGTTTATGGAACATTGTTTTGTAGTGAAGAGGCTAATGAGCTTAAGGTTTGTCGACCCCCCCCCCCATATTTTATCTAGAATAAACCTGAAGCATTCTCATTGATTTTTCAGAGGAATCCAGATCTGCTACTAAATATTAAAAAGGCATTCTATACAGCTCACAGAAAAACATTTGCAGATGTTTAATTTTATTAGGTTGAGGTTGGTTTAGTGATTATAATCTTCATACATAACATTTAAAAGCATGTACATTTTTTTCACTGTTGTAGAAAAAAATAACATATTAACAAACCATCTGACCAAATGAGGTAATGTTCACATGAACTTTCAAGTCATTCTTGTCAAGCACATGTTATCAAGTACATGCTTTTCCAGAATGTTTCATTCTTTTTCTAACAACCTGAATAAATAATTCATTGCAAATTTATACAACATCCAGCAGTCCAGATAAAAAAAAACAACAGCACATGCAGAAGAATGAAAATGCCTGATTTTTCACGTTATCTCTGTTACAAAAGTAGTATTGATTCTTAGCATAGAGGTTATCGGCTCAATCTGATCTTTGGTTTTGAATAACAAAGCAAAATAGGGGTTAAAAAGTGTAGCTGGTAGATTAATAGTTTCAACCACCCACGCTTTTTATCGCTTTATCTACTAATCTTTTGAATCTGTCTCATTTTTATTAAAAAAGAGAAAAAAAATGGACTGTTAAGCGCATTTCTATTTAAGCAGAAGATTGGCCGCAAATAACAGCAACAGGTCCAATTTTACAAAGCACAGTAAATTTTTGAAAAAAAATTTAAAACTCTTGATATTATGTGAGCCAAATTTATATTTATTAGGGCATTTGGATTTGGCTTTGTATCGTAAATGAGCCATGAGGTTTGTCAATTAGCAAGCTGGAAATAATGTACGGTTACACTATGGTGTCCTATTTTTGTCGATGAAGCTGTCATTGCAATTTGCAGTGCTCGAGCGATACAGGTTTGAATTTTGAAGAATAGCAATGCTAGGTGCTAGACCCCAAGTGTGATGTTCCATTCTTGCTGGTAAAAAGGAGCCGGTAAGGGGGCAAAAATTATTTCCTTTAGCGACTCCCTCTTACTATTATGACCCAGCCACTGTAGTAATATCTAGGCTCGGAATGCTATGGAGGCACAGACGAATTACAAGTGTGGATGGTATTGCCTCCTGGACTCAATGAAGCAGCTGGGACCTTACACAAGCTCACACTAGTGGGATCTCACAAGAGTCTCAGAGGAGTCATGGAATTTCCAATCTCCAACTGCACAAGGTGAGAGGAAGTGGTGGATTGTGCAGCCCTCTCCACCATAGGATGAGAAGTAAGAATGGAATATTTGATGAAATCATTAACAGCTTGGCTTTAATTACAACCTGTATGATGACACTCAGATCTACCTCTCTACCCCTGATCTCTCTCCTCCTGTCCTTTCCAAAGTCAGCAACTGTTTATCTGGCATTTCCTCCTGGATGGCCTCTCACCGCCTAAAGATTAACATGTCCAAGACTGAGCTCCTATTAATTCCTCCCTCTAATGCCTCCCCACCTCCTGACTTCTCTGTTATGCTCGAGGGCATCACTATCTCCCCATCAAGCCAGGTTCGCTGCCTCGGAGTTACACTTGACCCTGCTCTTTCCTTCATCCCTCACATCCAGTCTCTTTCCTCCTCCTGCCGATACCAGTTGCGTAATATCTCCAGAATTCGGCCATTTCTTACCGCCGACATCACAAAGCAACTCATTCACGCCCTTGTAATCTCCGGACTCGATTAATAATAATAATAACTAATAATCTTCTAGTTGGCCTCCCTCTCTCCTGGGACACACCCCCCTACAATCCATTCTGAACGCCTCAGCCAGGCTCACCACCTCACCCGTCGCTCTGTCTCTGCCGCTCCCCTCTGCGAGTCCCTTCACTGGCTTCCCATCCACTGCAGAATTAAGTTCAAAATCCTCACCCTGACCTACAACGCTCTCATTAACTCAGCTCCTCACTACCTGTCCTCATTAATCACCAAATACACTCCAGTCCGCTCCCTAAGATCAAACAGTGACCTGCGCCTAGCTTATCCCCGCATCACCTCTTCCCATAATAGACTACAGGATTTCTCACGCACAGCCCCCATTCTCTGGAACACTCTCCCTCATATGGTCAGACTCTCCCCTAGTTTCCCTTCCTTCAAACACTCCCATATGACATTAGTATTTAGGGAAGCCTACCACCCGACTCACTGATACTCTCACCTTGCAGTCCTCTCCTCCTGTTTCCACCCCCAATCCTTCTAGATTGTAAATTCCCACGGAAACAGGGCCCTCGTTTCCTCCTGTACTGGTTTATCAAATGTTGTTCAGTCTCAGTGTATTGTAACTAGGGAGGAGCCGAACACCCCCGAGTTCGGTTCGCATTTGAACTCTGACGACGTCAGATAGCCGGGGAACCCCTAGCTGCCCACAATCCCCTGGTGGAGATAGGGGGTTCATTTGAACCCTGATATCTCCAGAACCGTGGCAGCTAGGGGGTCATGGAGGGTGTCAATCGAAAGCCCTGAGCATGATACCCAACATGACCAGGTATCAAGTAAAAATAATAAAAAATAAAATAAAAACATGTATTTTTTTGTGTTATTTTTATTAATGCAGCAATATTGTTCACATTTCAATTATAATGTGAACAATGATGCTGCACTACTGATTTTTTACTATGGGGTGCGTTTGCTATAAATCACGTAATTCCCCCCACAAAATGTAACAAGTCCCCATTTCTAATTTTTGTACAAGCGCACCCCATAGAAAACATAACCGCAAACGCTCATGTGCTAAAATGTGAAAAAAAACACTTTACACACTGCAGATGATTAAAAGTTAAATTTTTATTGCATTTTTTGTCAAAATATACAGGCAGGACATGACGTATACATATAAAAATTATATATTATGAATCTGTGGAGTCTGACGGAAAGAATGATATCTAATATGTCTGGGTCATTTAATAAAATGTGGCTTCAAATCGCGTTTAAACATGATGAGCGAAAGCGGTAAAAATTAGCTAAGGGGTTAAACAGCATATCAGAAGAAGATTTAGTAGAGAAATGAACACTTCTCAGAAGCACAGGTGTTGTTTGATACATGTTCAGATCAGGAGACACCACACCCTCAGTCTCTAACAATGTATCAAATTCATCAGACCAGACTAATTAAAAGCACAACACTAATTAACACCTGTTGTTTACGCCGTTTGAGAACACAGGTCATTTAGAGGTGAGAATCTTTGCACCTAGACATTGGTTTTTAATTCAATATCTAATAAACCGTTGCTTATAATATTCTGCAGTAAAGAGTCTCTTTATTTCTAGAATTTTTTAGTATTTTTTAAGCTTTTTTTTAAAAAAAAAAAATTTAGAACTCGAACCGAACACGCCAAAAAGTTCGAAGTTCGCGAACGGACAAAGGTCGAATCGAACTCCGAACTGATCGAACCGAACAGCTCATCCCTATTTGTAACCCTGTCTATATTGTGCCCATTGTTCAGCGCTGCAGAATATGCTGCCGCTACATAAATAAAGTATAAAAATAATAATAATAATAATATTTGGATGCCTTTAATTTACAGAGTTAAGTGATTTTGTAAAATCCCTGAAACACCAGGTACCGGCAGTCAGTATTTTTTGAGAAACACCAGATCCAGAGGAGACCAACGAGCTACGTTGGAATAGCTTGTTCTTCTCCTCTTAGGCACAAATTAACGGCTGCTATAAAATATGCTGCTGAAGCAATGCAATGTTCAATAAAAAAAACATAAGAAACCTAAGCTACCTTAATATAAACAGTTCTTATGTGAATATTGAGCATAGTGACATCATCAGGCTTCTCATACCGGCGATGGTCAGTACATTACCAGCTGTATGTCTGGGGTAGAGCATGGTAATTGATATGAAGGGATAAACAGTTCATTAGCGGAACAGCATGATTCCAATTCTGCATTCTGAATTGAAAGTGGCCAACATCACTCTGTCATCCTTTTATAAGTGTTTTGGGGATGTCAGCGTGTACTTACATAATGTCATCAGTAAACATGTGTATTCGGTATCAAAATAAATCTCATTTAGGGTGTCTTTCTGGCCAATTTATGGTCCATCCAAATCGCATGGAGATGAACTGCTCCACTGAAGACACAACCAAAAAAACCAATCACATTTTACCTAGTCATGTTTGGTGTCATTGATTTTACCTATCTTACCCATTGGGCAGCACATTTCCAAGCAATGGGGATTAAAGCACAAAATCCTTGAGAAATTGGTGAGAAACAATTGCCCTATTTAATTGGCACTAGAATATCTCCTTTTTATAGGTATAATTTAAAGTCAATCATCACTATAATGATCAATTCAAAATGGCTTCAGTGCATTTTCTCATATTATTTATCTAGAAGCAGAATATATTTGCTTTATGTAAATTAAAGTGTGTCTCCAAAGTAGGTATGTATGTCTGTGCATATTTGTGTGTGTATTTGGGGGTATGTGTGGGATTTAAAAGATCAATACAATTTTTTGCTTTGGAATTTAAAAAAAAAAGTATTAATCAACAGGTCGCAGCTTATCAAGGCCTTTGGAACAAGTCAATTCCTTCTTGACTTTGATAAATGAGACTAAGTGCCTTTGAGTGTGATTACTCGCTTGTTCTTATCATTGTTGGTATAAAATGTGCAGTTCTAATAACAAGAACTCTTTTTGTGCGCGTTTTTAGAGTAGCACTTACATTGACACACTTTCCTGAAGTCATTTAACAGATGTATTTAGAAACACAAAAAAGAATTTCCTTTCTATATTTACATTGCAATTGAAACGGGAACCTTTTTAGACTTTCCTGCTGTTATCCAAAAGTAGTCAAACACAGGTGGAAAAAAACCAAGCCACATTCATGACGTTGTTAGTTACCTAAAATCAGCATTATTGCTGGCAGAGAAACATTATCAGGGTTATTCAGGGAAAGGTGAAACTCTGGAGAAGTGAAAATTCTAGGTCCAAATAGCCGAACCAGAAAAATTCTCCCATCTATCTCACTTTCCAAATAAGCTATTTTGACCAGGGGGGTTGTTCAAAGAGGTCCGAATTCTGGCCGAAAAGTAACCGAACACTGAAATTCAGTGTACGGTTACCTTTCCTTGTCATTCGCCTATTCAGAGAGCAGGCAGTTCGCCAAATCTTGGCGAATTGCCTGCACATACGGTGCCTGTTCAGTGCTTGTTCGAGGGCAGTGAATCCCCATAGAGAAGCAATGCTTCGTCTATTCAGAGAACACCAAACAGCAGGTAAAAGTTGCCAAAATGCCTTGCTGTTCGGTGGTCTCATTCAACAGATTTATTCAGGCGATTCCCATAGGCTTCAATGGTTTTTTTGGGGGGGGTTTTGAGAACGGATTTTACCAGGAAGGATACATTGAGATTTCTCTCGTTTTCAAGTATGTCCTGGGTGGCGAGTATGTGCCGTTAGGTGTCTTGCCCAAGGACACTTACTGGAGAGGTGCTCTTGCCGGGATCGAACCCCGTGTCTCCACAGGCTCTCTCCACAAGAGCAGTGATGTTACCTCTACTCCACCCATTCCCGTTTTAATTCAATATCTAATAAACCGTTTAATATTATATTGTGCAGTAAAAAGTCTCTTTTATTTATAAATTTTTTGGATCTTTTAGGCATTTTTTGCAATTTTCTTGTCAAATTTCTTTTTTCTTTAACAACCCTTTTTATTATCATTCATTGGACCTTATATGTAAATTTCAGGCAATTCTTTCAGTAGTTTTTTTGCAAACAGCGTTTCAAATTTCAAATTTTCAAGCGTACTGTTTTTTTTTCACCTCATTCATCTGCGTGTCGGGTTTTTGCGGCGGCTGCTCTGTGCTGTGATCGGCGGCTAGTCGGGTTTCTCCGGCGTGTTCGGCGGGGTTAATCCAGCTGTTTTCTGCGGGTTTCGGTGAGTGTTCGGTGAGTGTTTGGCGGGTTTGCGGCGAGTGTTTGGCAGGTTTGCGGCTGGTTTTCCCTGCACTACGGGGGCCCTGTGGTTCTTGCTGAATACACCGCAGGGTTGGCGAACTAGGATCGCCGAATCGCCTCGAAGTGCAGGGAACGAAAAGTCGCCAATCGTACGGTGACTTTTAGATTGTTTTTGAATAACCCTGCTAGAATTTTCACTTCTCTGAAAGTTCTCCAGAGTTTCACCTTTCTCTGAATAGCCCTGTAAATGTGAGATCCAGTGAAAAGAAAATATCATATAATTATCTTAAATAAATCTAAATGTTATCCCTAGTAGCTATTAGTTATCAATAATTATTATTGTTGAAAAAATACCCTGCTTTATTCATATTAAATACAGCGTAGATATTTTTTTCTGACTGACTCTACTATTCAGTAGCTGTAGGTGTTAAAGTTTAGTTATATGTTTTTCTCCTCATTGGATTTGTTTGTGTCATCCCGCTCCTCTTAGATTGTAAGCCCTCGAGCAGGCTCCTCTCTACTACTGTTCTGTGTGGTTAACTTGCATGTATATTTGTTGTTCTCTCTCACCCATTGTACAGCGCTATGGAACCTGTTGGCACTTTATAAATACTTGTAACTGTTTGACGAAAATGGTGAAATGCATCAGGTGTAACTTACCTTTGTACACGGGAAAACAAGGGTAGCAATTGTAAATATTAAAAGTGATTTCATTTGCACATTGCGCCGTATTTCTCATTTGTATCGGTATTTGGAATGCTCATTAGATTGGAGTGCTTTTTTTAAGAACACATGTTTAAAACATGGTTAACAAGCTGTTGGAACTTCCTGCAATTAACTGAATGCAGCTGTTTGGTTGGTATATATTACTATGATTTATACATATAGATAATGGTAAAAGGCAGGAGGCTTATTCTAGCAATGGAACTGTGCACCTGTTTCCCCAAACACAACATTCTACCAGTGAATTGCTTTTTTTCATTTTGTATATATACTGTATATATTCACAATGCAAGATGCACTCCAGGACTCCTATATGAAAAAATAAAAAATCTTTAATAAAGCGTTCACATGATAATCCGAAGTTTCGACTCCATCTGAGCCTTTATCAAGGTAGGTAAAGATAAAGGCTCAGATGGAGCCAAAACGTCGGATTAACATGTGAACGCTTTAATAAAGATTTTAGATTTTTTCCTATACGAGTCCTGGAGTGCATCCTGCATTGTCTATATATATATATATGCGCAAAATGAAAAAAAGCAATTCACTGGTAGAATGTAGTGTATGGGGAAACAGGTGCACAGTTCCATTGCTAGAATAAGCCGCCTGCCTTTTACCATTATCTACATGGATAAATCATAGTAACATATACCAACCAAACAGCTATGAGTCCTGGAGTGCATCCTGCATTGTGAATCTGTATATATTACAGGCTTGTTTTGCACCAGGCAAGTTCTTTAAGGTCTTGATGAGTGCTGTACCCGGTCGTTTGGGGTATACATACATATATACATATATATATATAATAGACGGGGAGGGTAGCACTCAACCTTTACTAAGCACTCAGTGTGGGTGCATCTCAAGACAAAAGGGGTTATTCAGAACTGAAATTCAGCATACGGTGACATTTCTGGGCCATTCGGCTATTCAGAGAGCAGACAGTCATCCAAATTTTGCAAATTGCCTGCATGTATGGTGCTTGTTCGAAGGCAGTGAAATCCCCCATAGAGAAGCAATGGTTAATCTATTCAAAGAACACCGAACGGCAGTGAAAGTTGCCGAAATGCCCTGCTGTTCGGTGTTTTCATTTGGCAGGTATATTCCGGAGAATCCCATAGGCTTCAATGTTAAAAATATTCCCGATTTTATCCAATATCTAATAAACCGTTTATTATTTTACTCTGCAGTAGAAAGTCTCTTTATTTATAGATTTTTTTAGGATCTTTTAGGTATTTTTCAGGCAAACGTTTTTTCCATATTTTTAAGTATTTTTTCTTTTCTCTGTAACAGAACTTTTTATTATCATTCATAGGATCTTATATGTAAATTCCAGACATTTTCGTTCAGTAGTTTTTTTGCAAATAGTGTTTCAATTTTTTAAACTTTCAAGCTTACTGTTTTTTTCCCCCATTCGTAGGCTTGTCGACTTTATCCGGCTGCTGCTCTGCACTGTGATCGGTGGCTCGTCAGCTTTTTCTAGCTTGTCTGGTGTGGTTTTTCTGATGGGTTTTCGGCGGGTTTTCCCTGCTCTCCGGGGACCCTGCAGTGAATGCTTAATTCACCACAGGGTGGGGAACTTTGATTCCCCGAAGTGCAGGGAACTGCAGAAAAAACGAGAGAGCACCGAAATGTCTGCGACATTTCGGTGCTCTCTGAATAACCCCTAATGTAATACAACAAACCAGGAAGAGAGCACTCCAGTCACTGCACTCAAAAGACAACAACAGCAGCTTTATACATTCAAACATTTAAAGATTTTACCAGATTTTAATACTTCAAAGCTTCCAACAATTCTTACCCCCTTCAGGATTACAATAGATCTTAACCCATTCAAGACTTTTACAAGGTTTTTAATCCTAAACTCTGTTGAAAATGGTGGAAATTTGGTTCACAATAAATGGCCATGAATTGCTTAATCCTGTCAACAAATGCCAATGATTCCACCTTTTGGCAGGTCCTATAGTTCATACCTAATGACTGCTCGTATAACCTCTAAGGCTGGGGTCAGACCAGTGCATTTTTAACGTGCGTTCTGGCGCACTTAATCACGGCCGCACTAGCAGCAAATGACGGGCAATGACAGCCAATATACGAAGTACGGTCGCACGAAAGTCCGGCCGCGCAACGCAAGTGGAAAATGAACGCATTTTTTCGAGAACGCAGAACCGCTAGTACGGACGTACAGAGTGCGCTGCGTCCGCATAGCGGCGTGTGTGTGTGATTTGGAGACGTCAGACCCTGCTCGTGTCCGGCCAACATAACGTCCAGACGCAAAATGTTTCCTTATTTGGATTCGTAAAACATCACGCACGAACATGCGCATCATATGACCGTTTTCGCATATTCCGTGAAAAAATACATCAATGCGTTCGGACGCACTTTTTTACGTTCGCGTGTAAAAATGCTTTCGTTTGACCCTAGCCTAAAAGCCTCCTTTTAAAAAAATAAGAAAACATAACATCGTACTTTACAGAGAGCTCTCTCATATATATTATACCTCTAACTTCTTTATTGAAATATGTAGAAAATATATATATCGGTCACAACATTAGAACCCCCTTTGCCTAATATCGTGTTGGCCCCCCTCATATTGCCAAAACAGCTCTGATATGCTGAGGCATGGACTCCACAAGACCTCTGAACACGCCCTGTGGTATCTGGCAACAAGACATTAACAGCAGATTCTTTAAGTCCTGCACGTGGTGAGGTGAGCCTCGAAGGATCTGATTTGATCTGCCCGCTGTCACGTTTTCCCATAACAGCCAGGCCCCCTGGTGGTGAGAGCATTCTTCTCAGCCCTCATGGTTTTTGGGGTTAATCTGTTTAGGCTCCCGCCCCTGGAGTCTCAGTGTCTGATTAGACCTGTGGTCACATGACCTGCACTGCCCTTTATATATGACTAGCAGTGCACTAATTCGTTGGTCCAGTATAGGTCTTCTCTGCTGTGTGCCTGCATTCTTTATTTTGTTTATTCTGGTTCCTGACTCCAGGCTTTGTATTCTGACGTTTCTTGCAATTAACCCCTGGTACTGTATATTGATATCCTGGTTCCTGACTCCTGGCTTTGTATCCTGACGTTTCTTGCTATTAATCCCTGGTACTGTATATTGATATTCTGGTTCCGGTTTCCTGTTCTGTATTTGAGTATATCTAGTCCACCAGTTTATTGCTTTAGAGATTATAGAGACCACCTAAAGGATCTCTTTCTAGTTAGGGATATCTAGCAACACCGGTTCTTTCTGTCATTTCTGGTTTACCCCTTTTATTCATTGTGTGTTTACTTCCCACCCTGTACTCTGTATAGACAGAAGGCCATACAAGGACCTTACTCCAGTGCAGGGCTTTCCTCTTGTGTCTGTGTCCTGTTCCCTCTGGTTCTATTGTATCCAGTGTCCAGGGTTCTGCGTCATGCAGAAAGACACATACCTACCTAAAGGGATTACTAAAACACACAGCACAAAGGGCCCCCCTTTGGCACTGGAGGGGGGCAAACCTGACACCCGCACATCTCACAGATACTCAGATTGCGATCTGGGGAATTTGGAGTCATGTTCCCGTAACCGTTCCTGAACTTTTTTGCAGTGTGGCAGTGTGCTTTATCCTGCAGAAAGAGGTCACTGCCATCAGGAAAGACATAAAGGTGTGTACACGGACTGCAACAATCACAGGTGACAGGTGGTATTGTTATGACATAATCCATGTTATTCACTTCACCTCTCAGTGGTTTTAAGGTTGTGGCTGATAAATGTAGGCTAATCTGGCTGCTAGATTGAGTTTGTGACATATCTAATCCAGATTGCTTGAAATAATATAAATTTGTATGTACTATGAATCAAATGTGTATTGATGCTTATTGGACAATGTATGTAAAGGCAAATTCTAGTGATATAAAAAATTATGGGCCCTATTACATTCTTCACGTAAACGTTAACGCGTGCGCAAAAATGCAATAACGCGAGGGGCAAAACCCTTTTGCGCTGAACGTCGTATTACAATCTCAGAGCAACAAATGCGCGTATACGTCTACTGCGGGTGAACCTGCGCGAGCTTACTGTACTTTGCGCGTCCTGTACTTAACATTGTGAGCACAAATGCGTTTGTGCGCTGGTACACGGATGGTAATACAATCTATGTGCAGGAATTAACGCATAGCCTTTGCGTGCATAATTTTAGCAACTCCTGAAAGCTGGTGTTAATGGCAAATCTGACGGACCTGGCCAAAATCAAATACACCAGCCCAAAAAAATATATAAAATACAGCAAAGTATAGTTACACATTCTACACATACCAAACCAATAAATTTGAGAAGTTGTGCATTTTTTTTTTTTTTTATACAGCCTATATGCACAGATTGAGTTTGACAAGCGCAAAAACGTAATGTGAGACAATTAAGGTTCTTAATTCTGATTGCATGCAACGTTACTGCACGCGCGTCCCTTTTACGCTCGTTATTTGTTGATGGATGAAAAAATGCGCGAGGATTGTAATACCAGCGTTGATTTACGCGCATTAACGTTTGGCGCAAAAATTCACGCGTTTACCATGCATTTTTGCATGAAGAATGTAATAGGGCCCTACAAGTCCTATTTCAAGAGAGCATGTCATTTGATCCTGAACAGATAATGGAATCAAACCCAGGACATACTTGAAAATGAGAGAAATGTCAATGTATCCTTCCTGGGGAAATACTTTAGAAATAAATGTTTCAAATCGCACAAAGGGATACTATCATTGTTTATATACTGTCAGCAGCTTCTGCAGCTCTTGCCAAAAAAGAGAGGGGTAAGAAAAACTTTGAAAACAGAAACAAAGGGCCCACTTCAACCAAGCTGTTATGGTTAGCAAGTGAGCTGTTAAGTATAATGGAGCCACTTATTTATGGTAATGGCTCCTGTCCTAATCTGGCCGAACTGCAATCGTCCTGTGTGCCTAGGCTGTTTTAGCTGCCAATAGGACGTAAAAGAGAATAACAGGCAATTCAAAGTTTACTCTTTATTCTCACTTGCAGCCAGAAAACAATTACCAGGTGAAAGACACTGGTGCCTGGTTGGAGTGATTTTTGCATGAGCAAAATCACTTATCATATAGGTAATACATTCAACATTCCTTTTTAACCACTGGTCCCACAATGCTGAGGATAGTGCAATCTGCTGCCTCCTCTCACTACAAGCAGAAGGACATAGAGAAAAGAGTTCTCAATATCCTTCTACTTAGACAAGCTTGAGAGAGTCGCCTTTAAGTTCTATGGACACCAGGAGATGATACCAACAGTGGCGCAGAGTACTGCTACCAGTATGTTAGTGGCTCCCAAATATTACAAGTCAAGTCACTAACATATCGGTTCATTTGTAGCCAGTAATAGGGAGCTGCTAATGGTTGAAATCTCTGTCAAACGTTTTCTATTAGCAGCTCCTTATTTCCAGCTCAACCGGAATTACATACAATAGGTTTTAGAGGGACTTAGATGGAGGATTTGTTAACCGCTGATTAACGTTAAAACGTTTTTTTTTTTTTGCTGGAATTTAAGTGTACAAATCTTTGAGTAATTCTGGTTAAGATTATACCCCTTATCAATACCAGGCATGTCATTTTCCTAAAATATCCTTATTATAAATCCTGCTGCGCAAACAAACGATAAAACTTTTCTTTCGCAATTTCCCCATCTAGTGGTGATATATCACATTGCAAAAAAAAATAATTAAAAATCTCTGTGCAGGCAATACATGGACACATATTTGTCATTTAGTTATCCGTTTATTTAGTTATAAAGGATTTTACCAGGAAGGATACATTGAGATTTCTCTCGTTTTAAAGTATGTCCTGGGTTCGAGAACATTGAATTGTTACAGTTGTTACAGAAATACAAAGTAATAAAATGCAATATATTAAAAAACACAAATATACAGATTAACACAGAAAATAAATATGTAGGAAATATAGTCACTATGTTACATGTTTACAGGTGTATTCTGTATTGAGGTATGTTAATAGAGATCTCTTAAGTGACTTTAGACTGGGAGAAGATATGATGGCGCCTGGGAGCTTATTCCATAATTGCGGTGCTCTGTAGGAAAAGGAGGATCGAGACACATTCTTTTTGTATTGTGGTTTTGCTAGTAAGGTGCCGTTCCTGGATCAGAGGTTATAGGATGAGGGAACTGCTCGGGGAAGCAGTTAATGTTTAAAATAACCAAGAGCACTTCAAAAAAGTACTTTTATTCATGCTTAAAGAATTCAGATTTATGGTGAAAAGAGGTCTGTTAAATGTAAACATGGTTAGAATTCACCAGACTGTGAACATATATTTAAAAAAAATTCAAAAAAATCCGCTAAATATACATAATTTATTAATGTTCATATAACATGTACAAGGCTTATGTCATTCACAGATATTTTAACAGTTGGAAAATATTTAAGATTTGCAATTAATCAGCATCTATGTTTCAACTGAAGCCACTCCCAAAAAGATCTGGAGGGTATATGCTTTGTTTCTAAGAACTATCCACTGAACCCAGGTCAATGCAAAAAATATTTTTCAATGCTCATAAATAAAATTAAAAAATCACAAAGACAACAAGCTGTAGATGAAATAGCATTAGGCTTTTAGACTATTAGGCTAGGGTCAGACTAACGAAGTATTAACGTGCGTTTAGCAGCACTAAATCACGGCCGTGTTAGCAACAAATGACGACCAATGCCGTGCAGCATACGAAGAACGGCCGCAAAAGTGCGGCAGCGCAACGCAAGTGGCAAACGAACGCATTTTTGCAAGAACGTAGAACCGCTAGTACGGACGTACAGAGTGTGCTGCGTCCACTAGCGGCGTGTGTGCGTGATTAGGAGACGTCAGACGCTGCTAATGTCCGGCCAACATAACGTCCAGACACAAAAAGTGTTTTATTGATGATCCGTGCAAAATCACGGAAGAAAATGCGCATCGTATGACCGCTATCGCGTATTCCGTGAAAAAATACGTCCATTCGTTCGAACGCACTTTTTCACGGACAATGCGAAAAATGCGTGAGTCTGACCCTAGCCTTAGACGAATATAAATTTAAACAGTCTGGATATGAAAAAGATTATGTAACAAAAATCTGTAAACCTAATGTAACCTAAAGCTCTATTCACTAAAATAAGCTATAATCAAGTTAGTGCACTGAAAAAAAGGACATGTTGGCTACTTGAACTGGTAAAATGTATATATTTAGACATAAAAAAGGAGGTGGAGGGGGGGTCTGGTCATATATCAATAAGGAACACGGTTGAAACTTCACTGATTTTTACCTAAATTTCTAAACGTTTTGTGACAAATGCTAAAACGATATTAGGAACCATAGAAAGGTAAATGATAAAGAATTAAAATCAAATAATTTAATTTTCTATTACATTTTGTTTAAGAAAACAATATTAACATAAACACTAATAATAAATGAAGGAGATTTCAAATCTATAATTTTATTTTGTATTACATTTTTAATCTCTATGATACTGGTACAGCGCCCTCATGTCATTTCACACTTTTACAGGTTTAAAGGGACACTACCACTTATATAAAATGCAATTAGATTATTTGGGCATTACAAAATAAAACCACATTATAAAACACATGCTGCTGTTCTTTTGTTTGAAGTAATTGCTTGTAAAAATTTAGTTTTTTTTTATCTCCTAAGGCAATATTTACCAATATCTGTGCAAAAGCTTTACTTTACAGCTGTTCTTCATTTACTCTCCCGTATATAACAGTTAATGATGTGGAGCAGAGAATGTTTAGATAAGGTGGCAGGAGGCTATTGTTCTCCAGGCTGAGATATGAGATGGCAGCTGAATGTGATAAGACAGATTGGAAGTCTTTTAAGCTTCCTATCCCCTGGTGATGTACTTTGAATACATCCCCCACAATACAGTGATTTGACTCTGTGATCAACCTATTTACTCCATTCTATGGCCAAAACCATACAGTGAGGAGCAAGTGATGTAAAGATGGGGAGGGGGTAGTTTACAACACAAAAGATCACACAGTGGATGCGGACACATATAGAGTAAAATATTTTCTTAACTAAACACAAAAGAGAAAAACAAAGAAAATGTAAGGTATCAGTAACAAAACAGGAACATTACATTTTTTGTGGTAGTGGCCCTTTACGTTAAGGGGCCAAATTGACAGGCTTCGGCCACTCCTTTTTATCTATACCTCACTGTGTGTTCTCTTGTCTTTTGATCTTCTACACATTTAAGTTTACCTCTGTTACCTCTCAGCAGAGAGCAAATTAACCAATTTGCAGAATAGCTGTGTCTGCACACTATCAGGGTTATCCAAAGAGATTCGAAAAGTCACAGCACGTTCGGTGACTTTTCGTTCTCTTCAATTCGGTTCGTGTTGCCGATCCCATTTCGGTGACCCTGCGGTGTATTCAGCAAACACCACAGGGTCCCCGAATTGCAGGGAAAAGCTGCCGTAAACCTGACGAAAACTAACCGCAAAACCCAGCGAATGCACGCCGAAAACCCCCAAAAACATCTCGATTAACCTGTCGAAGACGCCGGAAAAACCCAAGCAGGAGCCGATCGCACGCAGTGAAGCCGCCGGAAAAAGCCGAGAAAAAGCCGACACCGCAGACAGAGGGAGGTGAATAAATTAGCAAAACAGTTTGTATGAATGTGAAAGTAAAAAGCTGTTTGCAAAGAAACTACTGAGCGAAAATGTCTGAAATTTACATATGAGATCCAGGGAATGATAATAAAAAGGGCTGTTACAGAAAAAATAAGTAAACTTAAAAAAAATAAAATAAATAATTAAGAAAAAAGCTTAAAGTATCCTAAAAAATCTATAAATAAAGAGACTCTTTACTGCTGAATATTATAATGAACGGTTTATTAGATATTGAATTAAAACGGGAATATTTTTAACATTGAAGCCTATGGGATTCTCCTGAATTAACTTGCCGATTTAAACCACCGAATGGCAGGGCATTTCGGGAACCTTTCACTGCTGGTTTGTGTTCTCTGAGTAGCCGAAGCAGTGCTTTTTCATGGGGATTTCACTGCCCTCGAACAGGCACCGAACAGGCACCGTATGTGCAGGCAATTCGCCAGGATTTGGCGAATTGCCTGCTCTCTGGATAGCCGAATGGCCAGGAAAGGTAACCGAACGCTGATTTTCAGCGTTCGGTTACCTTTCTCAAGCAATTCGGATCTCTTTGGATAACCCTGTATAAGGGAAAATGAGTCAAACAAAAAACAACAAACAGCAGCAAAAGATGAAACTGGTGACACTGGCTTAGAGGCCAGGGAACAGACTCGCTGATTTCTCCAGCACTCAGTAATTACAAGGTTTCTCAAGTTGTAAGCAGATTGAAAAGGTCCATTTACCTCTGAAAATGCTGAAGATAAATTAACATGAACATATAAAATGGAAGAACGTTTAGTTATCAGACATATCTTCAGTGGGACCAACTTTATAAATTAACCATTAATACAATAATAGTCTTATTTAGCCATTATTGGGGCAACTAGTTACTTATGGAAAATAAATTGCTTACTAAAAAAGAACAGTTTACTGCTTTACCTATATTGTGGTAGCAATAAAGTATAATAACGTTCCTAATAATGGGCCCTATTCCAATGTAGTTGGAAACAGAGACCCACTAAAAGGAAATATTGACACAAGCTTAAAATCCTTAGCAACTCCCCGTTACACTCGCTGTTGTAACCAAGCCACTGTATTAGCCACAAACAGATACAAACAGCTGCACTTCTACATACATGGATAAGCAGGTTCAAGCATGTCTCTGCCCTACAACCTTAATCCCATAGTATATCTAATGTTGTAGTCATTTATTGTCATGGAAACAGATTCCTTATTTGTTTTCCCCTATGCTTTTACTTAAAATGGATCAGTTCACTCTCCCTGTCTAACTCTCATAGTTTGGCCCAACCCGACTTCCTCCCTAGCAAAGCCTGCCTTCCTGTCAGTATACCACAGAGGCAGTGAGGAAGCATTTGTCTGAATTGGGTGATTGCATCCTGCTTTTACCACACCCCCCCATACCAGAGCACACCAGAGAAGCCCTCTCTACCCATAAGACACCTTTTACTTGCTGTTACTATCCCAATAAAGTGAAGAAAATATAAAGGACTGTGTGCTTTCAAAGGGATATGACCTAAAGCTATCTGACTTCAATCATATCCTGCATGTGGCATTCACGTCTCGCATATGACCCTAGGGTTCCAGAATATTTATCACTGTTACAAAAATGAGCAGGAGACATATAGGGGCAACGATAGCTACCTTTGTTTGAAAGAGCAGGAATAATTATTTCAAATAAATGGTATCATGCACTCCATGTGTAATATGGAGTGCAGCCAAGGGGGAACTCAACCTTCTTTTTTTTTTTAACATATTGTGCTTTATTGCAAAATAAGTTGAACATACATGAAAAACATTTTCAATGTGTACAGGTTTAACAAAATAAAATCATTAAAAGAGGCGAACATAACATGGCGAGTGCTTAGGAGAAATTGCATTTGGGTAAACACTGTGAGCAACTTTTGGTATAAGAGTGCTCAGGGCAACGTAGAGCAGAGGAATGTTTCGGCCTGGTGGGACGAGGGTGGGGGGGGGTTTAGTAAAATTGGGCTTTGACCTGCTAAGGTCGGGGAGCGACTCTCCGTACACGGGGCAGGCAAGTGGTCATCCAATAGTACCAGGATTGGTGATGTTCTGCAGTTTTACCCTGGAGCAGGGCGACCCTTTCTTCTGCCGATCTAATGTTTTCTACTTCTTGCAGCCATACAGTTAATGGGGAAGCATTGGTTTTACACCAGAATCATGGTATAACCAGGCGCGCAGCGTGTAAAAGTCTAACGGCGATCGACTTTCGGAAAACTTCAGGCGGGGCGTCAGAGTGATTAAGCAGACAGTATTCTGGGGTGAACAGTGGAGGGGGTTCTGCAACGTCGCAGAGACAGTCGTGTACAGAGCGCCAAAAGTCGGATATAATGGGGCAATCCCACCATATATGAAGTGGAGAGGCACCGGGGGCATCACATCTCCAGCATTTATCAGCTCCTTGACCTGCGTAGTGAGACAGGACTTCTTATGCCATCTCGTCAACACCTTATAATTAGCCTCCTGAACCCTGACCGCGGTGGAGCTGGAGTGTGCTAGTTGGCAGATTGCACTCCACTGATGATCTTCAAATGTGTGGTTCATTTCACGTTCCCAGTTAGTGCGTGAGGTGCTAGTCAGAGGGGTTAGTGCCTGTAACATATTATACATCAAGGAGAGGCAATGTGATGGGTATCTGCCCCTCTCAACTAATGCTTCAAATTGTGTGGGTGTTCTAATATAGTCCTGAAGTGGGGCGTGCGATCTCAGTGTTTGTATGAGTCTATGGTGATGAAATCGAGTCAGGAAGGATCACGCGTGTGGCACGGGCAACTGGTTACAGGGAGTGGGTCCCCTCTCGGTCAGGAAATGCTTGGGTCTGGGAGGGATAGGTTGGCCTTCGGGGTTCGTCGACGTCAGGGTTCTGGAAAAGGTCAGGAGCCATTGCAGTGGCATAAGTGGTGAGGGAAAGGGGGCAATGCCCTCTCCATGTGTCAAGGTGCACCAGGCTCGTATGGTAGCATGTGTCAGAGGGTGCGGGTCCATTAGGGATTTTTGTACGGAGATCGGAAGCCAAGGGAGGCAGTGCAGGGGGCACCGCGCCGTTGCCTGTTCGAAAGCAACCCACGGTCTGATTACTGAGCCAGTGGTCCACTCTACAATGCGTTGCAAGTGCGAGGCAATATAATAGTGCCAGAAGTGTGGAAGCGCAGCTCCTCCCAGTTGTTTGGGGGCTGTTAACAAGGCCATGCTGATTCTCGGGTTTTTAGAATTCCACACATAAGCTGAGATCATGGTGCGGAGCTGTGCAAAAAAAGAGTGTGGTAGCAGGATTGGGAGCATTTGGAATAGGTATAGGACGCGGGGCAAGATGTTCATCTTTACTGCATTAATGCGTCCGAACCGCGAGATATGTGGGTATGACCATTGTTGCAAGTCTTTTGACAGAGCCGCAAGCAGGGGTTTATAGTTTGCCTGGTACAAATCCCTGCATGTCGCCGTGAGAGTGATCCCCAGGTATTGGAGACCAGCAGTGCACCATCGGAAGGGAAACAGTCCCCTCATGTGTGTCTGTTGGTCTTCAGGGACAGTTAATAACAGAATTTCCGATTTATCCATGTTGATGCGGAGATTACTGATGGCGCCATATTCTGCGAATAGGTTAATTAAATGTGGTAACGTCTCGGCTGGTCGGCGGATGAAAAACAGCATGTCGTCTGCATATGCCGCCACACGATGTTCCACTCCCGCCACCGTGATTCCATGTAATTGAGGTTGTGAGCGGATCGCCTGCAAGAAAGGCTCTAGGGTAAGAGCAAATAGGAGGGGGGAAAGGGGGCAGCCCTGCCTCGTGCTGTTGTTGATGCGGAAGGGGGTCCAAAGAGCCCCGTTCACATTAAGTCAGGCAGAGGGGTTAGTGTAAAGCGCTTCTATCCAAGCCATCCTTTTGCTTCCCAATCCTATATGTCTCAGGGTGCTAAAAAGAAATTGCCAGCTGACGTGGTCAAAAGCTTTGTCCACGTCTGTGGATAATAGAAGCATGGGGTCCGCTTTGTGTCTGGAGGCAAGATGAATTAGATTAATGGCGCGCACAGTGTTTGCCCTGCCCTCCCTCCCTGGGATAAATCCTGATTGGTCATCGCGGATAAGTTGCGGCATGAGAGGGTTAAGCCGGTTGGCAAGGATTTTGGCAAATAGTTTCACGTCCTGATTCAATAGTGAGATGGGCTTGTAACTGCCACAGAGTTCTGGATCCTTGCCTGGTTTAGGGATAAGGGTTACAGTTGCCATCAGGGTCTGAGCAGTCAGGGGGTCTCCGTTCGCCGCTGAATTAAAGGCCACAAGCCATTGGGGATCCAACACGTCCCTCAATGATTTGTAATATATTAGTGGGAGGCCGTCCGGGCCAGGGGCTTTACCCGTCGGGGTCTGTTGAATGGCCTCAGATAGTTCTTCCACTGTGATCGGTCAGTCAAGCAGCCGTCCGGTCTCCTGGGGAAGGGTTCTATCGCGGTGGGTTTTCAAGTAGGCCTCTATTTTGGGTTGTGGCTGTGGGGCAGGTGGAGTGGGTATTGTAAGCGTCCGTAAAGTGTTGAAGCAATAAGTCCATCAAATCTCGCGGGTGTGTAAGCAGTGCGTCAGTTGGTGTGCGTAGTTTAGAGATGTACATGGCGCGATTAAGTTTGCGCAGTGCGTGGGCCAGAAGCCTACCGCATTTGTTCCCCTGGTCGTAAAAGAGCTGTTTGGTGCGTTTCATGGCAGTTAGGGTGCTAATGTTAAGCAGGGAGTGTAATTCCGCTTTATATCTCATAAGTTCTGTGTAGGTCTGGTCAGAGAGTGTCGTCTTATGTGTAGTTTCAAGATCGTGTATGAGGGAGTTCAGTTCAGTCAGGCGGTTGGTCCATTCCCGTTTAAGGCGCGTGCCCTGTGTGATCAGGTAGCCCCTCGCAACTGTTTTATGTGCCTCCCAGATCACTGGGATGGCGACGTCAGGAGTGGTGTTCTGTATGAAATAGTGTCGGAGCGTGTCTCGTAGGCCCTCCAGTATCTGAGGGTCATTTAATAGAGTCTCGTTTAGGCGCCAATGTACGGATTTAGGGCGGTGGAGAGAGGTGGCTAAGGTCATAATGACCGGGCAGTGATCGGCCCAGGCTGTGGCGTCGATGGTAATTGACTGTACAAGATGTGCAAAGTTAGAGGGCAAGAACAGGTAGTCAATACGAGAGTAACGGTCATGAATGTTGCTATAATAGGTGTAGTCCCTAACAGTCGGGTACAATGCTCGCCAGCAGTCTATCAGTTTATGATCATGGAGTTGCAGTCGGGCCTGTCGGTACACTGAGGATGCCACACTGGATGCGCCTCGGGAGGTGTCCATGCGGGGATCGAGAGCTAGGTTTATGTCTCCACCTATGACTAGTATTCCTTTTGTGAACGACATGATGGCTTGTAGTATATGACGGAGTGCTCGATGTTGACACCTGTTAGGGAGATAGACCGATGCGAAGGTATAAATTTGGGAGCCTATTGACCCCTTAACTAAGGTGTACCTGCCTCCTTCGTCATAGTGGGCTTCCAGGAGTGTGAAGGGGACATGTCTGGAGATCAGTACGGCTGTGCCTCGAATCTTTCCCTCCCTGCAATTCCCAAAGTAACCCGTGGGGAAGTGTTGATTGCGAAAGCTTGGAGCTTTATCGTGTGCAAAATGCGTTTCTTGTATTAGGGCCACTGAGGTGCGTAGTTTAAGAAGTTCCCGAAGGGCAATATGTCTTTTCGTGGGGATGTTTAAGCCCCCTGCATTTAATGTTAGTACCCGGAGGGTGTCTGGAGTAAACGCCATAAGCCTAGGATCGCGTAAAGGGTAGTGAGTGGAATAAAATTCACTAACCAGTGGAACAGAGTCAGTAACAAAATCAATAACAATTGAATAGGTAACGAAAGAGAAACAAATCAACAGAGCTATCGCAACACGTGTGGTATACAAACCCGTGGCACCAAACGAGGTGTCGGGAGAGACCAGTCGAACCACCTAAATAGTGGTGGGTTGCAGCTTGGTGGGGTACGTGGGGTGAACGCCTCACCAACTCCGGAGCGTTTTGTCCGGGG
Source organism: Leptobrachium leishanense (assembly GCA_009667805.1). Lineage (NCBI taxonomy): Eukaryota > Metazoa > Chordata > Amphibia > Anura > Megophryidae > Leptobrachium > Leptobrachium leishanense. The sequence continues at coordinate 77,949 of RXON01000383.1, read as the reverse complement.
GCTAGTGTGGTATAGGATCTCTGCTACCTCCATAGGTGGCAAACAGTTGTAACTTCCAGGTATGGTGGACCTGTCTCTAAGATTAGGCATGGCCGGAGCAGTAGGGGCTGGTTGTCAGCCAGAACAAGCTGTGAGGGTGGTGTCCGCGGCCAGGCGAGCATCCAGACTTCTCAGGAGTGCGTGTAACAGAATCAGTGTGGATGGGAGGTGGACAGTCTCAGCCGTCTTGGGAGCTGGAGGGCGTGAAGACGGGTGAATGCAGGGGCGCCCCTCTCGGTCTCCGTGGACATGGATTACGTTGCGGGAGGGGGGGCTCAGAGGCATAGGCAGCGGTCGGGTCAGGGCATGCTGTCAGGGTGGTAGATGGAAGGTTTAAGGCCTGAAGGAAGCCTCCCAGGTCAGATTCATTACGGGCTGTAACCGGGCCCTGAGGGGTGCGTACCTGGATCCCAAAAGGGTGTAGCCATCTGTACTGCAGGTTCTCTTTCTGTAGGGAACTCAACCTTCTAATTCACTTAAACTCATGGTGCTATTATAATCACTGTTGTTGCTGTGGTCTCCTGATAGTAAACTATGAGCATGAACCCTTATTAGAAATAGGTTGTTCTCCTCTTCCCATAAATGTGATGTGATCCCTCATTCAAGAGATGGAATTCACTACTTTTTTATGAGTGGCCTCTTGCCCCATCTAAATATTGCACAGTAGGAGACAGAAGCTGCTTAAGTGAACATCCTATCATTAAAATACCACTTGACATTATTAGGGGGCAGGTTTTCACTTTTTAGTATTAATAATATTATTTATATAGCGCCAGCATATTCTGCAGCGCTGTAAAATGGGCACAATATAGACAGGGTTACAATACATTGAACAACATTTGACAAACCAGTACAGGAGAAAATGAGGGCCCTATTCTCGTGGGAACTCACAATCTAGAAGGGTTGTGGGTGGAAACAGGAGGAAAGGACTGCAAGGTGAGAGTGATGGACTGCAAGGTGAGAGTGATGGACTGTTTGCGTCAGTGAGTCGGGTGGTAGGCTTCCCTAAATAGGAATGTCTTAAGGGAGCGTTTGAAGGAAGGGAAACTAGAGGAAAGTCTGGCAGTACGAGGTAGAGCTTCCAGAGGATGGGGCGGCGCGTGAGAAATCCTGCAGTCTATCATGGGAAGAGGTGATGCGGGGGAAGCTAGGCGCATGTTACGGTTTGACATTAGGGAGTGGGCTGGGGTGTTTTTGGTGATTAGTGAGGACAGGTAGTGGGGAGCTGAGTTAGCAAGAGCTTTGTAGGTCAGAGTAAGTACCTTGAATTAAATTCTGCAGTGGATGGGGAGCCAGTGAAGGGACTCGCAGAGAGGAGCGGCATCATACCTTTTGGTATGTTGTGCAAAAATAATGTAAAGCTAGGACATTTTTCTTCAACTGAAGTAGTTCAAGTGTAGTAGTAGTAGACTGAAGTAGTTTAAGTATTTGGTTCTTTTAATGGTGTTGATTTGGCTCACATTAAACGAAAAACCCACCAATTCACTATCTCAAAAAATTAGAATATGTTGACATGCCAATCAGCTAATCAACTCAAAACACCTGCAAAGGTTTCCTGAGCCTTCAAAACGGTCTCTCGGTTTGGTTTACTAGGCTACACAATCATGGGGAAGACTGCCGATCTGACCGTTGTCCAGAAGACATTCATTGACACCCTTCACAAGGAGGGTAAGCCACAAGCATTCATTGCCAAAGAAGCTGGCTGTTCACAGAGTGCTGTATGCAAGCATGTTAACAGACATTTGAGTGGATGGAAAAAGTGTGGAAGAAAAAAATGCACAACCAACCAAGAGAACCGCAGCCCTGAGAGACTTGTCAAGCAAAGTCGATTCAAGAATTTGTGTGAACTTCACAAGGAATGGGCTGAGGCTGGAGTCAAGGCATCAAGAGCCACCACACACACAGAGTCAAAGAATTTGGCTACAGTTGTCGCATTCCTTTTGCTAAGCCACTCCTGAACCACAGACAATGTCAGAGGCAAATTACCTGGGCTAAGGAGAAGAACTGGACTATTGCCTAGTGGTCCAAAGTCCTCTTTTCAGATGAGAGCAAGTTTTGTATTTCATTTGGATACCAAGGTCCTAGAGTCTGGAGAAAAGGTGTAGACGTTCATAGCCCAAGTTGCTTGAAGCCCAGTGTTAAGTTTCCACATTCTGTGATGTTTTGGGGTGCAATGTCATCTGCTGGTGTTTGTCCACTGTGTTTTTTGAAAACCAAAGTCACTTCACCCGTTTACAAAGAAATTTTAGAGCACTTCATGCTTCCTTCTGCTGACCAGCTTTTTAAGATGCTGATTTCATTTTCCAGCAGGATTTGGCACCTGCCCACACTGCCAAAAGCACCAAGAGTTGGTTAAATGACCATGGTGTTGGTGTGCTTGACTGGCCAGCAAACTCACCAGACCTGAAACCCATAGAGAATCTATGGGGTATTGTCAATAATGCAGATGAGCTGAAGGCAACTGTCAAAGAAACCTGGGCTTCCATAGCACCTGAGCAGTGCCACAGACTGATCACCTCCATGCCACACCGAAATGAGGCAGTAATTAAAGCAAAAGGAGCCCCTACCAAGTATTGAGTACATTTACAGTAAATGAACATACTTTCCAGAAGGCCAACAGTTCACTAAAAAAAAATTATTGGTCTTATGAAGTATTCTAATTTGTTGAGATGGTGAATTGGTGGGTTTTTGTTAAATGTGAGCCAAATCATCACAATTAAAAGAACCAAAGACTTAAACTACTTCAGTCTGTGTGCATTGAATTTATTTAATATACAAGTTCCACAATTTGAGTTGAATTAATGAATTAAATGAACTTTTCCACGACATTCTAATTTATTGAGATGCACCTGTACATACTCAGAATGGCTACATTCAACCTGAAGATGCATTCATCAGAAATTAATAAATTTGGTTGCAAAATATTAATAAAGATTAATCTTTAAAACTATAGTAAAGTGGATTGCTCTGAAGTTGGTATGATATATTTATGTAGATAGATAGATAGAAGTGTTATATTGAGAATGAAAAAAATGTTTAAAATAAACAGTAAAAGTGTTATTCAAAGAGCACCAAATTTGTCACTAAAATGCACCAAATGGTGCAATTTCGTGGCAGTTCGTCTATTCAGAAAGCTGTCAATTCACTAAATACAAGTAAATTGACAGTGAAATACGGTGCAGTTTGCCATAGATCACCACAATCTGGCAATCTCCCATACAGAAGTAATGGTTCATCTATTCAGAGAAAGCCAAACTGCACTGTTCGTGTTAATGAAATGGCCTGATTTTTGGTGATTCAGTTCGATAGGTTTGAAAAGGTAGAAAATCGCATAGGATTCAATGTAAAAAAATATTGTTTCTAATTTTTTTAATTTAACTTTTCTTTTCATTTTCAGCAAAACCATCTTTGTATATGTTTGAAAATTTTTATTCCCAATTTTTTTTAACGGCTTTTTAATTTATTCTGTAACACATCGTTTTATTATTTTTTATAGGACCTATTTTATTATTTCCACATATTGTCATGCATTTTTATTGGTTTATACACCTTTTAGAAGAATAGCAGTGTTCCGTGTTTGTTTTGCTGCAGTTTGGTGCTCTTCGGCAGCATTCGGTGGTCTTCGGTGGCTCCACATTCGGTGCATTTTGAGGACTCTGCGATGAATAGTCTGTTTTCAGAATAACCCCTTTAAGTGCACTAGAAGGCATTTACATTCATCTACAGTATGTGAATTGCACAACTCTGTGTAATATTTATTTCAGCAATTGCATGATAAAAAAAAAAGAAAGAACACCAAGGAAATAAAACAATTAGCAGAGTCTGACCTGCCATGAATTACTAACTAGCAGAAATATGTCTCCTGCCAATAGAGCTGAAAAGAATTTATGATGTTCTTGAACTTTTATAAATTATAGAAATTGTTTGGGGTCTGTTCGATTTATTGATGAGCAACAGCTGTAATAGCATATTTCTTACTGCCAAATGTCATTGACAATAAATTTCCCCAGTCATACCATTGTGCATTCAACAAAAGAACACAAACACAAGTGGATCTTAAAATGATTATATTGCAATCCTCAAGATGATTTTATCACTGATCGCGCAGCTAGTTAACAGAAAGAATAAATTAAATTTCATATATATTATAAAGAATTACAATGTACAATGAATAGCAGAATGTGATTAAAACTTTGAGGACCGTAGGGAATGTATTTACATAAAAAAAAACATTGAATTGTAAATGGAATTGAAAAAACCTAGATCGTGCAAGACCTGTGGTTAATCTGTATTCAAAATGTAGTGATGCAAGTTATAAAATATCCTTTAAGCTTCAATGTTTTGTATAGTAACCCCTTTACGCCCAAAAACATGGTTAAAAGTTTCTGCATTGATAAAACTTTAACAAATGGATATTTAGCCCATGAAACCACACAAACACACATTTTTAAAGGACTATTATTTTCCCTGTGGAGAAGAAAAATTTAGGTTTTACTCTTGCAAAAGAGCTGGAAGGAGCAGCCCCGCCCTTTTTTGTAACACAAGGTTCAAACTTTATTGCTGCATTACAGAGACAAGACCTGAGGCCGAGCTCTGGGGTCACTCACTACCAGCGCTGCCATCACAATTCCTAGGGCCCCTTTACTCAACCACTGGTCAGCCCCCCAACCCCAACCAGCTGCCCATTTCAATAAATCATTTGAACATAAAACCCTTTACCTCATCTCCGGTTAGATTATAGGCGGTGTTCGACCTCACATTGAGCACATGCTGTACTGCGAGGGAGTATTTATATGTACTGCATCTGTTTGGGTTGCTTAGATCAGCCCCTGATGTCGTGAGAACACCAGTGGGCCAGGCCTTAGCAGCATGAGGTGGCCTTTACTTAGGGATTGGTAGGGGCCTGGAACCTCTGGGCACCTGAACAGATTATGATCTTCAGGGGGTCTAATTGCTGAAAATCCCTGTAAAGTACAGATACAAGGTGTTATTGTAATTTACATATACAGGCATTATGCCACATACAGATATTATTTTTCTATCCTGTTGGTATTACTGAAAACAGCATTTCTAATCTCTTATCTCTATGAAAACCCATGAGCAGGCAATGTGACCATTTTATTATCTATCTCACATTTCTATGGCCCCACCTTTCCCAAACCACTGGCACTAATGATCCTGCCATCTTGTAAAATTTCTCTTGTCTTCCTCAACCCCAATCCTTCTAGACTGTAAACTCCTATGAGCAGGGCCCTCTACACCTATTGTTTCCATTAGGGATGTGCGTTTCGGGTTTCGGAATTTCGGAATTTTCACGAAATTTCCCGATTCGTGTTTTCGGATGCAGCCGAATTTCCGAAAACTTTTAGATCCGAAAATGGCAGATCCGAAAAGTTTTCCGAGCCGAAACGAAATATTTTCGGAATTTTCGAATGGACTTGAAATGTGTCAAATCGAAATTTATTGCTTTGAAACGAGGAGAACAGACGTTCCGAAAAAATGAAAAAGACACGAAAATACGAAAAACGGTCAATATTCCGAAAACATGTACAATTCCGAAAAACGAAAATTTCCGAAATTACGAAAAGTCGATACAAAAAACGAGCAAAGTGACACGAAAATACGAAAATGGTCGATATTCCGAAAAAAAAATGTACACGAAAAACGAATCGAGCCGAACCGAATCGAAACAGAAATCGGTCGAAACGAGCCGAATCAAAAAGTTTAAAAATCCGAAAAATCAAACCGAATAGAACCGAAAAAAAAATCGGTGCACAAGCCTAGTTTCCATCCCATGTCCATTTATCTGTACCTCGTTCCCTTTGGCTATTGTAAAGCACTGAGGAAACTGTTATGATGACAATAATAATAATTTACTGTATTTGACACAGAGGCAATTTCTGCCTGTATGCTAGTAATAAAGACCCCCATTTGAAATAGTGCAAGATAAGGGACATCATCTGGTGTCAAATGTTTTATACCAACAAAATTCCTGTAAAAGATAAAAAATAAATGTAGAATTTGCAAATGTAGATTATTTTAATCTTTTATTTATCTCATAAAAACTATTTTTATATTTTCAATGTATTAAGTATGCAGATACATTTCAAATAAATATTGGTTTTAGCTAAAGTAATTGGTAGTGAGTGTTAAAAAATAGTTAATGCCGTGAATATTTCAGAATTACATATTTTAAGCACCCATAATTATTGAAAGATACACCAAGCAATTTTAGATAGGCTATAAGAGAAAATGTGTACAACCATGCACAGAAAGCTATTGTGGTAGCAGAGCACTGCATGTGAATGTGATCCAGTGGGTTATTAAAGTTTTATATTAGCATTTTAACTGCTATTAATTCAACTGTAATTATGTCCAAATAGGGAAGTCAGACTAACGATTTTTATTATAGGTCAGTCAGCATAAAGTTTTAGAATGTTAATTCACAAAGTGAATTCAGTGGTATTTTAATTGCAACATCAGTTACATCCAAAAGGTTTACTGAAATATCAATTATCTGCAGTAAATGTTTGGGGCTGCCTTCAATTAATTGCAAACTTTATTAACCATGAAAAACTATTTTACTGACTTCTGAAAAACAAAAGTTCACATTATTTTTGCACAAGGTATCTTTCACTAAATAATCACTATGACTTGAAAAAAAATGTCACCTTAGGCTAGTGTCAGACGAGCGTCTTTGGAGAGCGGAAGGAACGTCCGTGAGAGTGGATGTTCCTTCCACTCAACGCCTGTCTGGCCACCTCACTGAGCACACTCAGTGCGCTCAGCGCTGCAAAGCGCGATACTCCTATGGAGAATCGCACTTTGCAGCTCCGTCAACGCGCGTCCTAGCACTTTGCCGGAGAGGCTTAGATAACTGACGCTTGTTGCGCGCGCATTTTGTGCGTGCGCACAAGCGTGTGACTGGTCCCGTTGCAGCGTCACAACGCTGCGACAAATGCCGGTAGGCACGTCAGTACGGGTGCACATAGCGCTCTCGTCTGACGCCAGCCTAAATCACAAGAAAAAAGGCAATCCACCAAAAAAATTGCTTTTTAATAAAATATAAATCTGGGTGCCTAGGCCTGGTGAAGATCCAGTGAAATACTTCAATGAAAAAAAAACATGTGATAAAGTGCTTGCACATGCACACAACATAACATTTAAACCAGTGTTTCTCAACTCTGGTCCTCATGACCCACTAACAGGCCAGGTTTTAAGGATTCCCTTGAGGAAATGCAGACTGAATCCTGCAATCATTGAGCAGCAAATCATATCACCTGTGCCGTGCTGCAGATATCTGGCAAACATGACCTGTTAGGGGGACTTGAGGACTAAAGTTGAGAAAAAATGAATTAACGAATAGAACCTCAAGGAAATTTTAATACAACCATCAATTAAACTATGTGCCGGTTGACAAAATAATTGAAATATGTCCATAAAAAAATAGAGACATTACAGAGAGGGAAAACGGAATGTACAAGAACAGTATATGGACAATTGCAAAATTAGCCTCGTCATCGGTAAGGTCCCACTCAGGTCTCATAACAGAGCGTTAGCATAATAGTGACATTATAGCAGACCCTATATCATATGCAAATCAGTATCCTTTCACCCTGCCTGCAGATGATTTCCTTTATATTGTCACCAACAGGCTAAAAAAATGAATTATGCGGCCTAGAGGACAACTCGCCTTTTGACAGACTAATAATGCCATTGTATGTCCTCAGTAAATCAAATAGTTGAAAACAGTTTCAAAACAAAAGAAATTACTGTCGTTTGCAGAAAAAAAACACAGACGTTAATGCAAACACTGTTGTTTGAATAGTAGTACCTTTTTTTTAAGCACAAATCACTGAATTTTATTCAAACGGTGGTACTGCCATTGTGAGAATGAAAGTTCTTGCTTAGGGCCCTATTATAATCTTAACACTAGAGTTAGTGCTCAGATATGTAAGCGTTAATGCTAGATTAAGTGACTTTAACGCATGCCCCATATATTACATCCCTACCGCTAACGAGTTAAAACATCCGTTACTGCATCGGTGATTGTGTTAGCTTGTGCGAGTTTACTGTACTTTGTGCTTCCCATGTTAAGCATAAGGAGCAAAATCAGTAATTAGCATTAGGATTACAAGGTCCTAACGCTAATTAACTGTCACGTGGCGGCGAGGATACGAGCCCAGGATGCAGTGATACAGAGGAGGCAAGGATATGGTGGACAATCAGGGGGTTTATTGATAACATATACAGAAAAAGGGCTGACTGTGGAGTAAGTTTGCGAACTTCGAACTTTTTGGGACGTTCGCCAAAAGTTCGAAAAAAAATAAAATTGAATAAAGTATAAAAAATGCTTAAAATATACAAAAAAATCTAGAAATAACGAGACTCTTTACTGCAGAATATTATAAGCAACAGTTTATTAGATATTGAATTAAAACGGGAATATTTTTAACATTGAAGCCTATGGGATAAAACATTCTTGTTACTAAAACATCAGGCAGACACGGCCCTCTAATCAGGCACTGTAGAGGGCAGCCTGCAGGGGCCTCCCAAGGATCCCCTTGAGGAGCATGCGATGACAGAGCTGCGACTGTGCGGGCTAGCCGCCCGGGTGCATGTGGCAGAGACAGGCAGAGCAGGAAGGGAGCCACTGCACCTGCTGCCATGGCAGACCCCCCCCCCCACAACCAGGATCCAGGTTGCCCCCACTGACCACCAGGCTAAGGTAAGGCGACACATTTCTAAAAAAAATAAAATCATTTTTAAATGTCCCTGGGAACATAAAATAAAACTTTTTTTTTCTTTCTCTACCTGGCTGAATGTATTTAATTATATATATTAGATACATTCAGCCAGGTAGAGGGGGGTGGCATGTGGGCTGCGCAGGGTCTTAGGCAGTGGTTTGTTTTTTTGTGTGTATATTTTTAGCAAATTTATAGGGGAAGGTAAGGGCAGGTATGATAGATAGATCTATCTATCTATCTATCTATATATATCCAGACTTGTAATACACACACATTTTGGCAACTAATTGCCCCCCCCATTTGGTTGATCCCTCCAGAAGAAATGTTGAACCCGATAGAGTAGAGAATATTATATATATACTCTGCTCTGTCGGGTTCAACATTTCTTCTGGAGGGATCAGCCAAATGGGGGTGCGCATTTAGTTGAGATTGTCCACATGCTACCCCCCCCATGTGCGTATGTGTATATATGGTCTGAGGGTGGGTATATATATATATATATATATATATATCTGCATGTTGATATATACATATATATAGGTCTGCGTGTTGATATATACGTATATGTCTGTGTGTGGTATCAATGCATTCCTACTCTATACACGGTGCTCCGTGTCCCTATAACATATATGATCAGGGGTTACCTTTTTTTATATTTTTATACTATTCCTATTAAATTAACAGTAATTTTTGATGTATTTTATTCAGTAGAAACTTTTTTTTGCCTATATAACATGTGCTTTGTGAAAATAATACGGTTTTGTGTACATTTTAATTTAGTTAGTGGATTCCTGTCCAGTGCGGTGAGAAGCAAACGTAATGTAGTGTAGACTGCGAAGCGGAGTGGAGTGAAGTCAAGCCTGCAAAATGTTTGCTTCTCTTCACTTCGCTACGCTGTGCGTCACTACACGCTCAGTGTATCTCAGCCTTTATTCCCGCATCGCTAGTTTACCGAATCAGTTTGTATACTTGTTATGACCCTGCTTGTTCTGAGGACCTGATCTGTTGCCGACTTTGCCTGCCATTTGACTATTCTCTCTGTGTATTCCCTGCCTGTTCTGTTTGCTTCCTGTTGCTACTGGTGTGCGCTGATTCTCACCATATACAGTAGCACAGTACAATGCCTAAACATTGCTGACCCGGTTTAGTTATAGCTGCTGATGTAACTGAATAGATCGGGGATCTCTTCTGCATTACCAAAACCTGCACCACTGCACTCTTCCACAATACCACAGAGGGGTTACGGTGTGAAGGCACTTGCTGCCACCAAAGGCACAATATTTGGGTGCGCTGCCACTGACGCCTATACCAGATTCATATCATTTTAATATTCAACCGCAGGGTCCAACCCTGCACTCTTCCACAATACCACAGAGGGGCTACAGTGTGACAGCACTGTTGCCGACACTAAAGGCCCAATTTTAAAGCACCTATTGTTACTTTCATCCAAAGCCTGCATAAGTTTCACCATAATTTAGCCAAAAAATCACTAAACTTGTTCTGCGTGTCCTAAAATGTCTCCTCTTTTCATACAGACTGCTGCCCCAAGCAGTTGTTTATGAATAGATTAAAGGAAAACCATTTACTGTCATTTGAAATGTAATTTTTTTGTATTTAAATGTTTCTATACATCCTACAAATCTGCCACTTCACGGCCAGGTTATGGGGACCTCCTAGGCACAATATTTGAAGGAATTTTTCATTTTTATTTTTAACCCTTATTTCATGGAAAACTCAGTTCCTTTTAAAAATGTTTTTTTAAAAAAACTTTTTGTCTTGGTTTCCTGTCCCCCAGGGCACTACCCGGACCCCCATACACCTTTTATGTCAAATATCTTGCATATATGCCCTCTTGGAGGGCACTCTAAAAACCGAACTTTCGAGTCCCATTGACTTGCATTGAGTTCGGTTCGTGTTCGCGTTCAAACTCGAACTTTTGAAATTGTTCGAGTTCGAATGCGAACCGAACACGGGGGTGTTCGGCTCATCACTATTGTGGACTAGATAGCTGACAGCGACAGCACAGAACACCGGACAGAAACACAGGGGAAATGCAGGAGGAATAGTAAACTGGTACAAGAAGAACACTTACATAGGACACCAGACATGCGGGTCAGGAAAAAAGATGATTGGGAACTTAGACACAGCAGAGCTGGAGACCAGGGTTGTAAGCAGGGGTGGCCTGTCCATGGACCTGGGTGTTGCATCCACTCCTGTCAAAGGCCGTGCGTGAAGCGCCTGGCCAGGACCATGAAGGCAAGGCACGTCCAATTGACAGGTGTCGCCCAACCCTGAAGCAGGCCGGGGCTCGCCCCAGGAACAGACTGGCACCCGCCCCTGTTGCAGTCCGGCGCCCACCCCTGGAGCCGGCCAGCACCTGCCCCTTGAGCAAGCCAGACCTGCCCCTAGAGCAGGCCGTCACACTGCTCATCCAGCCGGAGCCAAGCATCCATGAAAACAGTGTCATCCGAGGGGCCCTCCAGTGTCCTCTGAGCAGCCCTCCAGCGTTGTCCGAGTGGGGGCTGTGCAGCGGGCCTGGAAAAGGGCTGTGTGGGTAAGTTTATGTGTCAGTCTGTGTGTGTGTGACTGTGTGTGGATGTGTGTGTGTGGTGGATGTGTGACTGTGTGTGGATGTGTGACTGTATGTGGATGTGTGTGACTGTATGTGTATATGTGTGACTATATGTGAATGTGTGTGTGACTGTGTGTATATGTGTGTGCATGGATGTGTGTGACAGTGGGCCAGGATTTGTGGTGCTCTGTGATACGCTTATACACACCACACATTACTGTGAGCTTTATTGCTGTGGTACACTGTGATACACTCATACACACCGCACGTTACTGTGAGTTTATTGCGGTGGAGCTCTGTGCTACCACCCTACCTGAATAGACCGCTTCCCCCAGCAATTCCCTCATCCAATAACCTCCGATCCAGGACCTGCAACTTACTTGCAGTACCACAATTCAAAAAGAAAGTGTCTCGATCCTCATTTTCCTACAGAGCACCACAATTATGGAATAACCTCCCAGACGCCATCAAATCTTCCCCCAATCTTAAGTCACTCAAGAGCTCCCTATTAACATACCTCAATACGGAATGCACCTGTAAACATGTAACATAGTGATTATATTTATTTTCTGTTAATCTGTATATTTGTGTTTTGTTTTTAATATCTTGCATTTTATTACTTTGTATTTCTGTAACGACTGTAACATTTCAATGTTCTTGAACCCAGGACATACTTGAAAATGAGAGAAATCTCAATGTATCCTTCCTGGTAAAATACTTTATAAATAAATAAATAAATATGCTCACACACCCCGCACATTACTGTGAGTTTTATTGCTGTGGAGCTCCGTGATACCAAGTTTTTTTTTGGGGGGGCAGCAATTCATCCTTTGCTCCAGGCAGCACAGTGGCTTTGGCCAGCCCTAGGTGCAGGGATACAGGAGACACGGTGAGGGTTCTCTGTTGGCACAGTGGAGCATAGGGGGGGGGCATCAGGGTATTCCAAGCATGATATCCAGAAAGGGGAGATCCATAAAACAAAGTCCATAAGTCGAGGGCAGGTGGAGAGTAAGGAAAGTCCAGGAAACAAGGCCAAAGGTTCGGTACACAAATACAAGAGTCCAGATAGTGGCTACTAGCTGGCAGGCAGATGCAATGGATACTGAGAAACTTCAATGCAGAAGCATAGGGAGATGCGTGTGACTGTGTTAAATAGCCAGTCAGGGCTAATGAGGGGGAACACCAGCTGAGCCTGCAGGAGAGCTGAACACATTCAAGACATTCCAGGATGGGGGCTGCCGGGGCCAAAATTAACCACAGCTCGAAATTGGTGGTAACCGATTGCGCTTCTGCAGAATCATTTAGCACCAGCTGACACCCCCCAAAAATCAGATGCTGACTTCTCATCCTGCTGCGCGAATGGTGCCCGATCTGCTGCTTCTGGCCACCAGGAGCAGAGTGAGACTATTTGTCCCCAGTCTCCCTCCATGAATCAACCCAATCAATCTCGCAAAAGCGAAATCGCGCAGGGCTTGAGACCTGGCATCACAACTTTCCATGGAGTCCTACGGACTGCAGGACAGGAGGTGATACTCGTGGCAGCGCAGAGCTACCGTGAGTATCGGAGGGGGGGGTAGCACTGCGCTAAAGGGCAGAATGCTAAATTAGCACCCGCCCTGTGATATGGTGCTAAAATAGGGATGATACGGGGTCACCTGCAGGCGCAGGATTTACCCGTTAGCAACCCAGTTTTAGCGCCATTATTGAAATATGGCTATTATTCTGCAATATTTAAGTGATGCTCCCCTTTCTTTTACTTGTGCATTACAAGTTGTGATACAATTTGTTAACTCTTATACAGAGTGCAAGATATGCTCGCAACAAAATTTATTCCTTTAGGAGTACAAACAATGTCTGTTACTTTGCAATCTGTGTGAGTTTATGTTGCGTTTATAATTGCTGTTGTGCTTAGGATCTAATCATGAGATGATACGATGTAGCTGTGGTTTTAATTCAGGGTCTATCTTGATTGGTTTTTATTCACTGTGTATTCACTATATACAGTGGATAGAAAAAGTCTACACACCCCTCTTAAAATGTCAGGTTTCTGTGATGTAAAAAAATGAGACAAAGAAAAGGCTAGGGTCAGACGAGCACATTCTGTGCGGACTGTGTGTCCATGCACAACGGAACTACTTTCAGACTGAGGACAAGGTAGTGGCCACACAGTCCGTTTTTGTGACTGACTTTTTTTGACTGATGTAGATGGGAAATAAAATTTAATATGAAAAACCATTTTGTCCGACTAAAATGCTGGACGTATAAATGCAGTCCGTCTCACCACGTTCCATCACTCACACACAAAGCTATGCGGACGTTGCGGACGCAGCGCACCCTGTGCGTCCGTTCTAGCGGATTTACGTTCTTGCCTAACTTGCGTCCGTTTGCCGTGTCTGTTGTGCGTCCACACTTCTGTGCGGACGTACTTCATGTGTGGTCTCTATTGATCATAATTGTATGCTACCACGGATGTTAAAATGTGCGGCAACACAGACGTGAACAGTGCGCTCGTCTGACCCGAGCCTGAATCATATCAGAACTTTTTCCACCTTTTAGGCTGGCGTCAGATGAGCGCGCTATGTGCGCCCGTACTGACGTGCTTACCGGCGTTCGTCGCAGCATTGTGACGCTGCAACGGGGCCGGTCACACGCTTGTGCACTCTTGTGCGCACACGCGACATGCGCGCGCAACAAGAGTCCGTTGTCCAAGCCTCTCCGGCAAAGTGCTAGGATGCGCGTTGATGGAGCTGCAAAGCGTGATTCTCCATAGGAGGATTGCGCTTTGCAGCACTGAGTGCGCTCAGCGAGGTGGCCAGACGGCGTTGAGTGTAAGGAACGTCCACTCTCACGGATGTTCCTTCCGCTCTCCAAAGACGCTCGTCTGACACTAGCCTTAATATGACACCTATAAACTGTACAACTCAATTGAAAAACAAGCTGAAATCTTTTAGGTGGCACCTCTTGACTACGAGGGTGTGCACACTTATGCGACCATATTTTACATAGTTACATAGGCTGAAAAAAGACATGCGTCCATCGGGTTCAGCCTATTATTTTAGGTTTTTTATTTTTACTTCCCTCCACTTAAAAGATTTCAGTTTGTTTTTCAATTGAGATGTACAGTTTATACTTTATAGGTCACATTAAAAAGTGGAAGAAGTTCTGAAATTATTTATCTTTGTCTCATTTTTTTACAACACAGAAACCTGACATTTTAACAGGGGTGTGTAGACTTTTTCTATCCACTGTTTATACGTATACTGCACTGCTTGTTTTTGGCCATTCTTGGCATTAATGTGCCCACAGGGTTAAAACTTTGGGGGCACCTTCTGCAGCCCAAAAGCAAAAGAAATTAGTTTGCAGTAAAGAAATTTCAATTGCTTTTGGGCTACAGAGTTGCAGATAGAGATATCTCGATATCGGGGCACCAGGTGGTGCCTTTGAAGCTGGAAATATCTCGATCTTGGTAGTGAAGGGGTTAAATGCTACCCAGCATCTTTCAAATAGTATAATAGATATGGTTGTAATTCTTTAAAAAAATTGTGTTTTTATTGCTAATGGATGCAGAGAATAATAATTGCAACCAGTGCGCAATAAGTAAAAATAATAATCAACTGCATGTAAAATAGGAGACTCGTTTGTTGTGGATTGTTCATACATTTTTTGAAGGCTGCATCCCATGCCTCAGTTAGACATTAATTGGACACAAATCTGTTCTTTAGTTCAAGTTTTATTTCCCTGAAAACATTTTATACTTTCAGGGTAATTCAAAGAGCTCCGAATTGCTTGAGAAAGGTAACCGAACGCTGAAAATCAGGGTTCGGTTACCTTTCTTAGCCATTCGGCTATCCAGAGAGCAGGCAATTCGCCAAATCCTGGCGAATTGCCTGAACATACGGTGCCTGTTCGGTGGCAGTGAAAACCCCATTAAAAAGTGGGGTTTTAAAACCCCATTTCAATGTTAAAAATATTCCTGTTTTAATGCAATATCTAATAAACCGTTCATTATAAAGTTCTGCAGTAAAGAGTCTCTTTATTTATAGATTTTTTAGGATATTTTAAGCATTTTTCAGAATTTTTTTTTTTTAAAAGTCCGATTTATTATTATTTTTTTTTTTTTAAAGTTTTCTTCTTTTTTTCTGTAACAGCCCTCTTTATTATCATTCCCTGGACCTCATATGTAAATTTCAGACATTTTCGCTCAGTAGTTTCTTTGCAAACAGCGTTTCACTTTCACACATTCATACAAACTGTTTTCCTAATTTATTCACTGCCTCTTCTGCTGTGTCTAAGGCTGTGATCGGCTCCTGTTCGGGTTTTTCTGTGGTTTTCGGCAGGTTAATCCAGATGTTTTTGAGGGTTTTCGGCATTCATTCGCTGGGTTTTGCGGTTCGTTTTCGTCGGGTTTGCGTCAGCTTTTCACTGCTGAATACACCGCAGGGTCACCGAAATGGGATCGGCAAAACAAACCGAAATGAAGAGAACGAATAGTCACCGAACGTGCGGTGACTTTTCTAATCTCTTTGAATAACCCTGATAGTATGTATTTTTTCTGGTAACGCTGTTTGCTGTTTTATACAGTTTGCATTTGTTTTCATTCCTAGAATAGTATTCCAAACTTTTTGTATACAGCTTTTTTTTTTTTTTTTGCCGTTAGCTGTATATCACAGGGGTGTTATGCAGTTTACAAGTTATTTCTAACATACACTTTCTGTTGAGGCTCCTGTTGTTCATTTTTCTTTTGTTGAATAGTAACATAGTGACTATATTACTTACATACTTATTTTCTGTGTTAATCTGTAGATTTGTGTTTTGATTCTAATATCTTGCATTTATTACTTTGTATTTCTGTAACGACTGTAAAATTTCAATGTTCTTGAATCCAGGACATACTTGGATTCAATGTAATGAATCCATAGCTTAATGGAAAAATCAATTTGCAATGGCCATCCGGCGAGAATGTGTTTGAAATACTCGATAGTACATTTTCATACTGTATTCAGCATTTTGCAGGCAGATAGCGCCACCTGCTGGCCAGAAAAAGTGCTACTACACCTCTATAACACAGCTTGGACTCTGTTTTTTTTTTCCTTCAAGCAAACACGAAACTCCAAGCTGCCCAAACTGTATTAGCACCCTGGCTGTAATGCCGGAGATGCTACAACTTTGATGACACAGTCTTCATCCCATTTGCAAACAAATTTAACTTGCAATTAAATAAATTCCTTTGCAGCACTCCAAATTTAGAACATCGTGAGTATAATTGATATTGAGATATCAGCAGGTGCTTTTGAAGATGGGGTTAAATAGGTTTTACTGGTAATTGTGGCTAGATTGAATGTTCCTTTAATAGGTCTACGTTGCTAATCAATCATAGAAGGTGTAGAATTTCAGGTTTGATACAATTTGAATTTTGAATATTCTGTTTATTATTTCCTATCAAATACCAGCAATATGATGGCTCTTATTTGTATGTATGCTGTACACTCTATCATATATTCCCTTTTTAATATAGTAGGGTGACAGAACCAGCAAAAAAGTCAATGTAAGCAGACATTTTACTAGACATGTCTACAACTGCAGATGAGAGGGAGAGACAAATGTGTCCAAAAGTTGGAACATTAGTTGCTTTAATGAGCTTGCTCAACATTCAAGTTGTTTATCCCTGTTGCTGTTAATTTTCGTTGCTATGATGTTACCATTCATCTTCTTGATAGCTTTTGCACAATCTGTTATTAGATTCGTATTTTGGGTTTGAATTGTTTGTGACTCTTTACTTTTTTTTTCGGAACTTGCAAATGAAATATGTAAAAGATGAGGCTTCACTGAATATGCCTTAAAGGAAGAATGTTTCTCCTCTGCATCTTGCAGTAAGACTTAATGATATACAAGGTCATATTTCAATGACTCTTTCTCGTTGGAATTGGAGAGAAAACAATTAAGAAACTATAAAGTGGTTTAGAAATACAAATGATTGCGGTTAAAACAATTGAAGGCCTGTTTGATAAATGTTAAGTGTATGGGGCAAGAGAGCAACTTTGTCATTAGACGGTAATGCAATCGCAAGGTATATAACATAGAAACATAGATCAAAATAATAATGAAGGAGAAACATTTATTGGTCTGTGTAATTATCTGATCTCCAGCCTGAACCTGCAAGATTTATTTCTAAATGTTATTAATTAGCTTTTTTTTTTTTAAGAAAAAACTCAATATCCCTAATTCTAGCGACCGTTTTTACAGAACATGGATCTCAATATTGGTAAATGCCATGCAATGTGTAAATGTTTCCATCACCACCTCCTATCACGTTTGAGTTTCATAGAATGAAAGAGGTTAGTCACTAACTGCTTATGCTCTCGGTTCTTGCAAACAATGGTAAACATCATCATTGTTTCAACTACAAATTCAACAACGATTAGCAAAGTTGCTGCTATCAATGCTGAACGATAGGGCCACCGTTATTGTTCCATAAAATTAGTAAACTGCGGCTATTCTTCATTGAACATTGTTTCACTGTTGCATGCAAAATAAGTGAATATGTGTTTATTCTGGCATCTTTAAAGTGGTGAGCTCCTTTGAACACCAATAGAAACAATGCTGAACACAACAGTAAAAGCAACAATAGGCAATGTTCATTGCAACACTAGTGGAGACTACTGGGAAATCTATCCTAAATTACTTTGGCAGAAACTGCTGTGGGAACGACCCGGACACCTAGGGCTAGATTACATTCATCACGCCTGCAGGTTTCTCCTTAGCGTTCCCATTTCAGTGTGATATTACGGTGCAGGCGCTAATCCAGCAGCCTGGCCCGTAACCTCGACATTAAGTTTCGGGATGCTATCACCTTCATGGAGTCCATAGGACTCCATTTAGGCTTCTGCTGCCGGTCAAATGACCTGCAGGATCTCGCCTCGTGAGATCCAGCAGGTCGGGAATTTTTTCCCACAGCCTTCCAGTTGAAGTGGTAGAGGCCAAAACAGTAATTGAATTTAAGCAGGCATGGGATAGGCATAAGGCTATCCTAAACAAAAGATAAATCCAGGTAAAGTATCCATGTAATTGGGCAGACTAGATGGGCCGAAAGGTTCTTATCTGCCGACATTTTTCTATGTTTCTATTCTCTCTCTGCTCCCGGCGGCCAGAAGAAGCAGATTGAGCTGCCATTCTCACCGCGGGATGAGAGGGGAGTATCTGATTTTTGGTATTTTGTTCATATGGTGCTGTCTGATTCCGTAGAAAAGGAATAATTTAGCACAAAAGTCCTAACTGTGGTTAACTTTCGTTAACCACAGCAGGATGGTAATTAGCATCAGGACTTTGTAATCCTTGCACAAATTAACTCTTTGCGCTCCCCATGTCAAGCATAGGGAACGCAAAATACAGTAAACTCGTGCTGAAAAGCGCAAGATCTGAATCGCTAATGTTTTTTAACCCGTTAGCGTTTGGATTGTAATATGGTGCACCCGTGTTAGGGCCACCAGAACTAACGTTAACGCTCACACAGCTGAGCACTAACATTAGCGTGTGGAATGTAATATGGCCCATATTTTACATGGAGAACCACGCTAGGCAATTTCAGCAGAAACTACAGTGGCAAGAATGGCGACCTACTGTGAAATGTTCCTAAATAAGGAATTCATTGTAGTTCTCAAAGTAGAAGGATGCAAATCAAGTATTCAGCCTCGTTTACTGTGTTTGCCATTAGTCTCTGATATATGGAAATGTATATATGTCCAATGTCACTAAAGAAGATAGTGAAAAAAAGACAGGTCTCGGGACTACTCCATCAGCTGCCATAGGCACACTGTCTGCTGTCCCCCCACATGATAGCAAATAACTATCAATATTAACATGTAATTAAGACTAATTCATGACCTAACAGGGTTATTTATGTCTATTATGTCCATATCTGTATCTTACAGGCCTTTTAATTCCTTCCCCCCCCCACTTTTTCTCCACTTACAGCTTCAGCTTCTTATTTATACACTTCGATTTAGGGGTTATTCAGAGAGCACTGAAATTTCAGTACTCTCTCGTTTGGTGAACGTTCAGTGATTCGTCGAATGCTGACGATTAGCCCGCCGATCCCTGCTGAAGACAGCCTTCAGTCTGTTACAGAATAAAAAAAAATGCCATAAAAAAAAAAAAATGGGAATCAAAAGTTTCAGCTAAAATTTAAAATATAGACTTTTTGCTGAAAATGAAAAGAATAAACGGTCGAATAAAGAAATAATAAAAACACAAATATTTTTTAACATTGAATCCTACAGGATTTGCCTGTTTATACCTGTTAAACTGAAGCACTGGAAATCAGGGCATTTCACTGACATTTCAGTGCAGTTCGACGTTCTCTGACTAGATTAAACTATTACTTCTCTATGGGACAATTTCACTGCCACCGAATTGCAGCGAGTTGAACTTTACTGTATTCCGCTGGCAATTCAACAATATTTGGCAAATTGACAGCTTTCTGATTAGCTGAACTGCCACAAAATTGCACTGTATGGTGAAATTCACAGTTTGATGCAATTCGGTGGCAAGTTCGGCTCTTATTGAATAACCCTTTTAAAATTATATGCAGATATACTTTCCTCCCTCTGTTTCTTTTCTTTCATAGCTTGTAAATTTACCAGAAAAAAAAGCTATCTGGTTAAATTTCCACCTGATTTGGTAATCCTACATCTCAGCAAAGAGAGGACTAGATTCCTTTACTTACCTGCTAACTCATTATGTTCACTGGCTTCTGCCATGTACTGCCATGCAAGATGCAATATTTATAAGGTGCTTCAGGTCTGAATATTGTCATTGGAGGTTTCAGGAATGACGCCGGAATGTAGAGCGCATATGTATAGCAAATCTGCTAATTCACACACACCAATCATTTGACACTCCATTATCCCTCAGACCTTCCGATTACCCAACAGGCTTAGGTTGTCTTCCAATTTTCAGGTGGGCTGAGGTAAAAATGCTCTGCAAATGGATTTAAAGTCATGATGCTAGAGTCTAAGGGCTTTTGCACCTCATATTATTATTATTTATTTACGAAGCGCCAGCATATTCCACAGCGCTGTACAATGGGCACAATTTAGAGAGGGTTACAATACATTGAACAAGTACAGGAGGAAAAAGAAGGTCCTGCAACCAGCGTTCGGCATGTGCAGCCTGAGTACTTGCTCGGCAGTGCAAACGGCCACCCTGCGTGTCCGTGAAGTGGCGATGATGTGATCCACTTCATGTTCACTACCCCTTAGCAGCCATGCCCTATCTCACCAGATCTAGACCTATCAAAATGGTATAGGTCAGGTCAGTCCATTCTCTGCTTCTAAATAGGAATTACTTGCACATTTAATAAATTAGGAAAATGTTAGCTTTAACATGCTGCTATGAAGTAAACTTCAAACACCTACATCAGGGGTCAGCAACCTTGGCTCCCTGATGTTTTGGGAACTACATCTCCAAAGATGCTCTGTCATCCATTAGGCTGACAGAGCATCTTGGGAGATGTAGTTCCCAAAACATCAGGGAGCCAAGGTTGCTGACCCCTGACCTACAACAATGTCCCGCTAATGCCAAGTGACATGTTGGCTCTTGGAGACCCCGTTATAACTGGCTCACAGCTAGTTAGTTTTGTGATTCATTTTGGACCTAAGACTTGAGGTGGGGGTCTATCTGTCCCAGTTAATTTTGCCCAAAACATATATCACTATAAACCTTATCTTGTCTTTAGCTAATTATTTAATGATGTTCCTCCTCAGAACTGCAGTTTAATTAACGTAGCAAACCTTTCTATGTCTGTCTCAGTCTTCTGATCTTGAATTGGTTTTTAAATCAATGTTATAAATACGACAGATACTGAAACATCAAGGTTTCTAAAACATGCAGCATTTATTGAACATTTTCCATCATTTTTAAATACCATATGATTAATCAGGAATCTTTAGGGGTCACATGGAATGGTTTTTCTCTTGATCCGGTTTTTTAAAGAATCTTTTTTCACTTTTCATTGATCTTAAAAAGCACATATGCAGTAAATTATTACTACAATAGAGGGCACTATAGCTTCACAAATGCTAACTACATCCAGTAGTTACTGATGAACTAAAACTCCGGAATAGATAAAGAAAGTACAAATATAATAAGTAGCCTCGCGCACAGTATGAAGTATGGTCTCCAAATCATTAAGGAAGAATTAAACCCAGTTTTGTTTCAATTAAATTTTTTTCTAAGAACATACAATTTTTTTTAACTATAATTTAGAGAAAAACATCTTAATAAAACAATAAGGGGATCCATAGATCCCTGTTACCAACGGAGTACTGGAAGTTAACACATAAAAGACTATGCACTATATCGAGTCTAATATAGCAGAGTCACTCTGGGCCAGGTTGTCATTAAGGATATCTCTGTATTTTGAGGTTATCAGCTTTCGTCAACCCTGATCAGTCTCCCAGTCCCTGCTGCTGAATACCTCACAAAGCATGATGTGAAAACCACCACCGTGGCTTGCTGTTTGATTTGGAATGTCATTTCCCAGTTACAAACATTTCTAAAGTGTTAACAAGTTGCGTAGCGCTGTACAATGGGTGAGACATAATAAAAAATATTTGTACATACAAGTTATTGTAAAGAAAAGAAAAAGGAGACAAGAAACCTAAACTTCGTCCGTTGTAGTGATCAGCTGTCTCTAGTATAAAATAGCGACGACACCCCTATTAAATGAGGATTAAACCTCAAGAGATGCAAAATAAGCAAACCAAAAAAAGAGGATCTTTTTGTCGCCGCACAGTTTAATGTCCTTCGTAGTATTGATTTGTGATCAGTAGAGACCAACACACGAAGTATGTGCGCACCACGCAGGTGGCAACAGACGCCATTTAGGCCTCGACGTAAAAGCGCTACGACAGACGCCCAGAGTGCGCCGCGTCCGCGTAGCGGCCTGTGTGTGCGATGACGCGACGTCAGACGCAGCGCATTTGCGACGTCCGTTGACGCTCAGAAGTTTATTTGGTCTGGCTGACTGTACCTGTCTTAATTTTATTTTTGTTTCCCATATTTCCATTTTTTTCTACGTCCGTCAAACAAAATGGACCGTGTGGTGTCTACAGTATCTTCCTTCAGTACGTACATCCGTTATGCACGCACGCAGAGTGCGCTCAGACTGCGTTTGTCTGACATTAGCCTAAGGAGACACCAGAACAAAACTAGGAGTGCCAGGTGTTGGCAAAAAAAAAATTCCTTTATTAGAAACACTTATATACACATTACTAGGGCCAGATATAAATATTCAAGAGATCAGGAAAACATATCTAATATGATGGAAATTGGTTGCTTTGGACCTATGCGGGTTATGACATGCATTCCTTAAGCTCCATTACCTAGCTGACTGCCTTTACTGATATCATTAGGCACTGATTCACATATTCTGGTCATACTTACATTACATTAATTGCTCTGCCCAACCTTATGTCTGGTTTTCTGTGATTTCTTTGTGATTGTAACCAATTGTCCTGTATATACGTGTTTCTAATAAAGTTGTTGTTTTTTTTTACAACACCTGGCACTCCTACTTTTGTTTTGGTGTCTCCTTAGAGAGATCCTCTTTTTTGGTTTGCTTATTAAACATACAAGTTAAACACACAGAACACTAGGAGGACCCTGCTTGAGAGGTTACCTTATCTTTCTGATTCACAGCAGGGGGTGGTAATTTCTGCCACTCTGTTCAGTGTTGAGGGAGAGAAGGGAGATGAGAAGATCTTCTTACAAAGACATAAGCAGGGTTATCCAAAGAGATTCGAAAAGTCACCGCACGTTCGGTGACTTTTCGTTCTCTTCAATTCGGTTCCTTTTGCCGATTGCATTTCGGTGACCCTGCGGTGTATTCAGCAAACACCACAGGGTCCCCGAATTGCAGGGAAAAGCTGCCGACAACCTGACGAAAACTAACCGAATGCACTATGAAAACAAGCAAAAACATCTGGATTAACCTTGGAAGAGGAGCCGAACAGGAGCCGAACAGGAGCCGAACAGGAGCCGAATCACACAGAGCCGAAGCAGCTGTGACGTAGAGGAGGCAGTGAATAAATTAGAAAAACCATTTGTATGAATCTGGGAAAAAGAAACGCTGTTTGCAAAGAAACTACTGAGCGAAAAAGTCTGAAATTTTCACAGGAGATCCAGGGAATGATAATAAAGAGGGCTGTTACAAAAAAAATAAGCAAACTGAAAAAAAAAAAAAAAAAAAAATCGGACTTTTAATTTTTTTTTAAAAAATTCAGAAAAATGCTTAAAGTATCCTAAAAAATCTATAAATAAAGAGACTTTTTGCTGCAGAATTTTATAATGAACGGTTTATTAGATATTGAATTAAAACGGGAATATTTTTAACATTGACGTCTATGGGATTCTCCTGAATAAATTTGCCGAATGAAACCACCGAATGGCAGGGCATTAGGGGAACCTTTCACTGCTGGTTTGTGTTCTCTGAATAGCCGAAGCAGTGCTTTTTGATGGGGATTTCACTGCCCTCGAACAGGGACCGAACAGGCACCGTATGTTCAGGCAATTCGACAGGATTTGGCGAATTTCCTGCTCTCTGGATAGCCGAATGGCCAGGAAAGGTAACCGAACGCTGATTTTCAGCGTTCGGTTACCTTTCTCAAGCAATTCGAATCTCTTTGGATAACCCTGAAGGACTTTTTTTCCCTTTTTAGTTGAAATAGCCTTACCTGGCAAGCCTTACCGAAGATTCACAGTGAATTATTGTGCATTTTGATAGAAGATCAAGGGATAATGTATTTTTGGGTACACTGTGATGATATATCTTTATTGTTTGTTGATATTTTGACAACAGCAGCACTTGCAAGTCAATTCTTTATGTACTGACTTATTGGAAAGCTGTCATGAGTGGCGCAGTGCTGAAAAATTCATCCAAGCCACAGGTATTGACCATGCCACTATTACATTGTGTCTATAGAGATTGCTTTGCTTCATGCTATAGTTTTAAACATTAATGGAGGGTTGAAAATCTGCACACACATTTTCCATGAGCTAATATTAAAAGGAGGGAAATGTTATTGTTGACCCCTTAACCATCATCTGGGTACATTTCACCCTGGATAGCAGGGGCTACTGCATACCTCCCAACTTATCGAGGAATTAAAAGAATGCCAGAGAGGATGGAGTTTGGCCTGTGGATGTTACCTGCCGCTTATTGAATCATCAGTGATGCTGTGCAGGCCTAACCGCATCTCCTGCAGTATCATCAATTATGCTGTGAATGGCATGTCAACTTAGGCTAGGGTCAAACGAAAGCATTTTTACACGCGAACGTAAAAAAGTGCGTCCGAAAGCATTGATGTATTTTTTCACGGAATATGCGAAAATGGTCATACGATGCGCATTTTCGTGCGTGATGATTTACGAATCCAAACCAGGAAACGTTTTGCGTCTGGACGTTATGTTGGCCGGACATGAGCAGGGTCTGACGTCTCCAAATCACACACACACACACCGCTAGCGGGCGCAGCGCATTCTGTACGTCCGTACTAGCGGTTCTGCGTTCTCGAAAAAATGCGTTCATTTTCCACTTGCGTTGCGCAGCCGGACTTACGTGCGACCGTACTTCGTATATTGGCCGTCATTGCCCGTCATTTGCTGCTAGTGCGGCCGTGATTAAGTGCGCCAGAACGCACGTTAAAAATGCGCTGGTCTGACCCCAGCCTTACAGGTTTATTCAGAAAGAGGTGAAAACCAGGAAAATTGGCAGAAGAAAACAATCTAGACCAAATAGCCAATATGGAAAGTGAGATAAATGGGAGAATGTTTCTGGTTTGGCTATTTGGAGCTAGAATTTTCGCTTCTCCAGTCATTCTCCTGGCTTTCACCTCTCTCTGAATAACCTTGCTAGCATGCCAACCTAGGCTGGCAGTCAAAGAGAAGGCTTGACATACAGGGTTATTCAGAGAGTGGTGAAAAGCAGGAGAATGACTGGAGAATGGAAAATTCTAGGTCAAAATAGCCAAACTAGAAAAAGTCTAATTCATCTCACTTTCCAAATCGGCTATTTTGACCTAGAATTTTCCATTCTCCTGATTTCACCGTTCTCTGAATAACCCTGCCTGTTTGACTGCCAGCCAAGTTTGGCATGCTAAGAGAAGGCTTGATATAATGTGCCTTGAGTGGACTTTA
Organism: Leptobrachium leishanense; assembly: GCA_009667805.1. NCBI lineage: Eukaryota > Metazoa > Chordata > Amphibia > Anura > Megophryidae > Leptobrachium > Leptobrachium leishanense. The sequence continues at coordinate 52,398 of RXON01000383.1, read as the reverse complement.
GGACAGGAATCCATGAATCAGGACTGTTCCATGGGTCCCTAGTAGGGATGAGCTGTTCGGGTTCGCACGGTTCGGAGTTCGACCCGAACTTTGGCAGTTCGAAAGTTCGTGAATTTTGAACTTTTTGGGTGTGTTCGGTTCGAGTTAAAAAAAAAAGAAATTTTGAAAAAAGTATAGAAAATGCTTTATAAAAATACAAAAAAATCTAGAAATATAGCGACTCTTTACTGCAGAATATTATAAGCAATTGTTTATTAGATATTGAATTAAAAACTAATGTGTACATGGAAAGATTATCAACTCTAAGGCTAGGGTCAGACTGAGGCAGTGCGAACGCGCGTGCAGGCGCACTTAATCACGGCCGTAGTAGCAGCAAATGCCGGGCAATGACGGCCAATATACGAAGTACGGTCGCACAAAAGTCCGGCTGCGCAACGCAAGTGGCAAACAAACGCATTTTGTCGAGAACGTAAAACCACTAGTACGGTTGTACAGAGTGCGCTGCGTCCGCTAGCGGCGTGTGTGCGTGAATTGGAGATGTCAGACACTGCTAATGTCCGGCCAACATAACGTCCAGATGCACAAAGTGTTTTATTGATGATCCGTACAAAATCACGAACGCAAATGCGCATAGTATGACCGCTATCGCGTACTCCGTGAAAAAATGCGTCCATTCGTTCGAACGCACTTTTTCACAGACAACGTGAAAATGCGTTCGTCTGACCCTAGCCTAAATGACCTCTGTTCACAAACGGGCATAACACCAGGTGTTTTTAGTCTGGTAATCAATTTGATACATTGTACACCATACTGAGGGTGGGGTGGTGTCTGCTTCTGATTGAGATTTGAGAATTAATTTCCCTAAAACAGCCTAATATGCTGCATTTAAACCTTTCGCTGCTGAGGCTTTTCACACCTCTGTGCTGAGGTCATTTTTACCGCTTTCGCTCATCATGTTTAACTGCGTTTTGTAGCCATATTTTGATATATGACCCAGACATATTATATATCGTTCTTTCCGGCAGACTTGGCAGATTCATAATATGTCATTATTATATGTATACGTTATGTCATGTCTGTATATTATAACAAAAATGCAATAAAATTTGAATTTTCAATAATTTATTATGTGTAAAGTGGTTTTTTTCACATTTTAACATGCGATCGTTTGCGGTTATATTTTGTATGGGGTGCGCTTGTTAAAAAAATTAGAAACGGGGTCTCGTTACATTTTTTTTGGGGAAAATTTCGCTTTTTTTAACAAACGCACCGCATACAAAAATCGTTAGTGCAGCATTATTGTTCACATTATAATTGAAATGGGAACAATATTGCTGCATAAACAAAAACAAAAAAAACTTGTTTATTTTTTTTTTAGAATTTTTTTTAAATATTTTTTTTTTTAAAAAAAAAAATTTCATGCTCATGTTTGGTATCCTTGGATAGGCCATGCTCTGGCCGATCCAACAATATCAAACATTAACCCCTAGCTGCCACGGATCGGGAGATAGGGGGTTCATTGGAACCCCCCATCTCCACCATTGGTGGCAGCTAGGGGTTAACTCCAGGACTGGCGTCATCGTGCTATGCACGATGACGCCAGTCCTCAGGGGGAGTTCCTGGAGGCTTGGCCGACATCCAAGATGTCGGCCAGCTCCAGGAGAGGATCACGATCCGGCGCTTTTCAGCGCCGATTCGTGATCCGGCTCCCCAGGGGTTAATCACAGCCACCGTTTGGAAGGGCGGGCTGTGCCCTTCCAAACGGTGCCTGGATTAACCCTCTGCCCCCCGGCGATCGGGAGGGAGAGAGGTCCGAAGGACCTCCCCCCCCCTCCCTTTCAGGCGCTTCCTCCGCACATGCGGGGGGGGCCTGAATTAGAAGTCATCGCGGCGGCGCGATGACATCTAATTGCTCCACCGGGGTCCCGGAGTGCTGGGCTGACATCCAAGATGTCAGCCCACACCGGGGGGCGCAGAAATCCGCCGGAATCCGTCAGATTGCTGCCTCCTGTGCATGGATGCGCTCAGCGCGTCCATAGCACAGGAGAACCACTTGGCTGGACGCGCTGAGCGCATCCATAGCAGCCAAGTGGTTAACTGGTGTTTGAAAAAAATTCAAAATAACATCTAAGGCTAGGGTCAAATGAGCGCATTTTGTACTGACTGTGCGTCCGTGCAATACGGACGTACTTACTGACTGACAGCAAGGTAGTGGCCAAACAGTCCGTGTTTTTTGACTGATGTAGCAGGGAAATTAAATTAAAATGAAAAAACATTCTGTCCGTCAAAAATGCTGGACGTATAAATGCAGTCCATCTGACCTCGTTTCATCACTCACATACAAAGCTACACGGACATTGCGGACGTGGCGCACATCGCACGTCCGTTCTAGTAGTATTACGTTCTTTCCTAACCTGCGTCCGTTTGCTGCGTCCGCCATGCATCCGCACTTCCGTGCGGACGTACTTCGTGTGTGGGGCTCCATTGGTCAGAATGCTATGCTGCCACGGACGTAGAAAGGTGCGGCAACACTGACGTGATAACTGCGCTCGTCTGACCCCAGCCTTAAGCAATGTTATTTTTCACCTCGGGCTTAAACATTCACAGGGTTATTCAGAGAGCGGTGAAAAGCAGGAGAATAACTGGAGAAGTGAAAATTCTAGGTCAGTATAGCCAAACCAGAAAAATTCTCCCATTTAACTCACTTTCCAAATTGGCTATTTGGTCTAGATTGTTCTCTTCTCCTGCCAGTTCTCCTGGCTTTCACCTCTCTCTCAGGGTTGTTCAGAGAAAGGTGAAAACCAGGAGAATGGCAGGAAAAGAGAACAATCTGGACCAAATAGCCGATTTGGAAAGTGAGATAAGGCTAGGGTCAGACTAACGCATTTTTCACAGCGACCGTCAAAAAGTGTGTCCGAACGCATTGCCTTATTTTTTCACGGAATGCGCGAAAACGGTCATACGATGCGCATTTTTGTGCGTGATTTTTTACGGATCTAAACCAGGAAACTTTGGGTGTCTGGACATTATGTTGGCCGGACATGAGCAGGGTCTGACGTCTCCAAATCACGCACACACGCCGCTAGTGGATGCAGCGCACTCTGTAAGTCCGTACTAGCGGTTCTGCGTTCTTGAAAAAATGCGTTCATTTTCCACTTGCGTTGCGCAGCCGGACTTTCGTGCGAACGTACTTCGTATATTGGCCGTCATTGCCCGTCATTTGCTGCTAGTGCGGCCGTGATTAAGTGCGCCTAAACGCATGTTAAAAATTCGCTAGTCTGACCCTATCCTAAATGGGAGAATTTTTCTGATTTGGCTATTTTGAGCTAGAATTTTCCATTCTCCAGTCATTCTCCTGCTCTACGCCGCTCTCTGAATAACCCTGACAGGGTTATTCAGAGAAAGGTGAAACTCAGGAGAATGACTGAAGAGAAAATTCTAGGTCAAAATAGCCAAACCAGAAAAATTCTCCCATTTTTCTCACTTTCCAAATTCGATATTTGGTCTAGAATTTTCCATTCTCCAGTCATTCTCCTGCTTTTCACTGCCAAAAAATCAGTAAACTTTTTCTGCGTGTCCGAAAATGTCTCCTCTTTTCATACAGGCTGCCGCCCCAAGCAGTTGGATAGATTAAAGGAAAAGCATTTACCGTCATTTGAAATGTCATTTTTTGGTTTTTACATATTTCTATACATCCTAGAAATCCGCCACTTCACGGGGAGGTTATGGGGACCTCCTAGGCACGATATTTGAAGGAATTTTTATTTTTAACCCTTATTTCATGGAAAACTCACTGTCCCTTTAACCACTTCAATGCGGAGGACGCGCTCAGCGCGTCCTCCGCATTACTGCTGGTATGCGGAGGACGCGCTGAGCGCGTCCTCCCATTGGGGTCAGCGTTCGGCCGGGTTCCGGCCGATCGCTGGCCCCCCCCGGTGCGGGCTGACATCCTCGATGTCAGCCCAGCATCCGGAACCGCAGCCGCTGAAATTAGGTGTCATTGCGGCAGCGCGATGACACCTAATTCAGGCGCCCCCCCGCATGTGCGGAGGAGGCGCCTGAAAGGGAGGGGGGGAGGTCCTTCGGACCTCTCTCCCTCCCGATCGGCGGCGTTGCGGGAGTTAACACAGGCACCATTTGGAAGGGCACAGCCTGCCCTTCCAAATGGTGCCTGGCATTAACCCCTGGGGAGCTGGATCGCGAATCGGCGCTGAAAAGTGCCGGTTCGCGATCCTTTCCCGGAGCTGGCCGACATCTTGGATGTCGGCCAAGCCTCCGGGAACTCCCCCTGAGGACTGGCGTCATCGTGCATAGCATCGTGCACGCCAGTCCTAGAGTTAACCCCTAACTGCCACCAACGGTGGAGATAGGGAGTTCCAAAGAACTCCCTATCTCCCGATCCGTGGCAGCTAGGGGTTAATGTTTGGTATGGTTGGATCGGCCAGAGCATGGCCGTTCCAACGATACCAAACTCGAATGTGAAAAAAGTTTTTAAAAAAAAATAAAAATTAAAATTAAAAATAAAAATATATTTTAAAAAAAATTATAAAAATAAAAATAAACATTTTTTTTTATTTTTTTTGGTTCGTTAATGCAGCAATATTGTTCCCATTTCAATTATAATGTGAACAATGATGCTGCACTAACGATTTTTGCATGCGGTGCGTTTGTTAAAAATCGTGTAATTTTCCCCAAAAAAAAATGTAACGAGACCCCATCTCTAATTTTTTTAACAAGCGCACCCCCATACAAAATATAACCGCAATTGCTCGCATGTTAAAATGTGAAAAAAAACACTTTACACGTTGTAAATTATTGAAAATACATATTTTATTGCATTTTTTGTTATAATATACAGACATGACATAACGTATACATATAATAATGACATATTATGAATCTACCGAGTCTGACGGAAAGAACGATATATAATATGTCTGGGTAATATACTAAAATAAGCCTTCAAAACACGTTTAAACATGATGAGCAAAACCGGTAAAAATGACCTCAGCACAGAGGTGTGAAAAGCCTCAGCAGCGAAAGGGTTAAAAACTTTTTTTAAAAAACTTTTTGTCCTTGTTTCCTGTCCCCCAGGGCACTACCCGGACCCCCATACACTTTTTATGGCAAATATCTAGCATATATGCCCTCTTGGAGGGCACTCTAAAAACCGAATTTTCAGTCCCATTGACTTGTATGGGGTTCGAGTTCGGGTTTGGATCCGAACATTTGGAAAGTTCGGGTTCGGCTTCGAACCGAACTCGGGGAATGTTCGGCTCATCCCTAGTCCCTAGACAGTTGAAAGTATTGCTGTGGAGTGGTCCAGGAAACCTCTCTGAAATGTGAAATGTAAATACACAGATTGGTAAAAAAAATAAGATCGTTTGGGTGGGTTACAGAGAAAAAAATGTCTAAAAATAAATCAGATTAGACTTGTTAAGGTATCTGCATTGTAGTTATCTTTACATATTTACGTTATGCAATACACGCGCATGAACTGGGGCACAGATTTGAACGTAATGCTCTATTATGCACCTGTTCATGTCTGAATCACGTATCAGGTAAAAAGAATCCATCTATCCATGCACACGACTTAATTAATGAGCCATATCTTCTTTCTTCTTTTGGTTATTATTATTATGATCAACATATTGCAGAACTGTGCAATATGGGCTGTGCTGTGCGGAATAAACTTAAGGTTAGCTCTCCGTGATATGGCATATTAAGATGCATCTGGCTGTCATTATTTCTGAAAGACATTGTTTTATATGTTTAGGTTTATTACTATTTTAGTTATTTGCATATAACGGAGGTTTCAGTCATCCAAAGATTAGAATTCCTCAGTTCAACGCCACTACGTTCTGCAATTATGGATTTAGTTTGTAAAAATGAACGTTTCCCATAATTATTTGTGGCTATAATTAATATTAATTAATTAGTTTAAGTGGTTGTTTATATTAACAGAGTAACCCAGGATGCACATTAATGCTTCGAAAGTAGCAAATGTGGAATCTGGTTAAGAGCAAGATGATATGGTTATTTAAGAGGAAAGTGATCTTGAAGAGTTTCCTCACTTATTCTAGTAGGACTTGACCCTTGCTTTCATAATAAACAATTGTATCTCTAATTCTCTTAGATAAACAGAAAAGCCATCAGAGGAATAGGTTCTACCCACACATAAAAGGAGGTCAGTTAATGACAAGGAAGGGCACTTGACTATGATGAAGTATTCTTCAGATTCAAAGTGGCCCAAGACCTGAGAGTACCATCCATAAAGAAAAGAGAACAAAAGTGCAAATGAGAGCATTTGAACAGTCATAAAAGAAAAATAGATTAAAATTCAGATTTGGAGACAGATGAAGCAAAACTTCTGCTTGTATATTTATCTTTTGGCACCCAAAGGAGTCTGTTTAGCTAAAGAATCTTGTAAACAGCTAATTAATTGTTGCTGCAGAGTCTAGTTTTGGTATGTTAACTGACTGAAATGAAAATGCCATGCACTCATTTCAATTATGATTATCAATTTAGGATTTAGACCAAAATACCTGCAGACGGCTGAGACAAACTTTCTTTGCAGATCATTTTTATATGTTGTGAAAAAGCATATGTTTTGACTGTTCCCAATTGGAACAATCCTGGAAAGTCCTCCCACATTCTGGTCTTCCCTTATCTCCATCCATACCTCTAAAACATCCTAAAATTAAAATAACTCTCTTTTACTATTGAAAGTGTTGGGAGTAAGATAAGGTCACCACCACACTGGTGGGCTAGGCTCCACTGGCTGGGTGGAGTAGAGGTAACATCACTGTTCTATAACTGTGGAGACACAGACTTGAATCCCGGCAAGAGCACCTCTCCAGGAAGTGTCCTTGGGCAAGACACCCAACGGTATGTACTCGCCACCCAGGTAAATACTTTCTAAAAAGAGGAAAAAAAAGATGGCAGATGGAATAATTGTTCATCAGAACAAATGAAGTCGTTTATGGGATTTGGAGCAATCCTACAATTCTTAATTCATGTCAAACTATATATATTTTTTTTTATTTTGGAGATCTAGCTGGATTTGAACTCCTCTCTACAGCATTCTCTAGCAGGACACCAAGGGCTCTTCACAAGACTTGTGACTTCTTCTAACTCTTTGGTCTCATTGACCATCCTCCTTATCTTTGCCAATAGCAGACAATTTGCAATGAGGGCTGCTACCTTCCTTTATAAACTCTGAGCAAGCCCAGTTCATGGCTTGGTTATTTTGAATAGGGATGTGCGTTTCGGGTTTCGGAATTTCGGAATTTTCACGAAATTTCCCGATTCGTGTTTTTGGATGCGGCCGAATTTCCGAAAAATTTTAGATCCGAAAAGTTCAGATCCGAAATGTCTTCAGAGCCGAAACGAAATATTTTCGGATTTTTCGAATGGGCTTGAAATGTGTCAAACGAGGAGAACAGATGTTCCGAAAAACGAAAATTTTCCGAAAAACGAAAATTTTGTAAAAACGAACATTTTCTGAAAAACGAAAATTTTTCGAAAAAACGAAAAGTCGATAAAAAAACGGGCAAAATGACACGAAAAATAAGCAAAATGGTCGATATGCCGAAAAATGTGCAATTCCGAAAAACGAAAATTTTCCGAAAAACGAAAATTTTGTAAAAACCAAAATTTTCTGAAAACGAAAATTTTCCGAAAAACGAAACTTTTTCGAAAAAACGAAAAGTCGATACAAAAACCGAGCACAGTGACACGAAAATACGAAAAATGGTCGAAATTCCAAAAAAAAAATGTACCCGAAAAACGGGTCGAACCGAATCGAATCGAAACCGAAATCGGTCGAAACGAGCCGAATCGAAAAGTTTAAAAATCCGAAAAATCAAACCGAATCGCACCGAAAAAAAAATCGGTGCACAAGCCTAATTTTGAAACCCTGCCTGATAATACCAGGCATTCTGACCCTGTTCATTTTCTTCCTATTGCTCCTGTTCCTGCCTGCATATCTGTTCTTGTGTCCTACACTGCTCCCAGCTACTTGAACTCCTCCATTGATGCTTTGAACTTTCATTGCTTCACATGACCTCAAATCATTTATACTTGTGTAGCGCTGTTAAAAAGACTGTTCTGCTGCATTTACTTACAATGGCCACCAGAGGGAGACATAGACTGGTGGATTAATGCTGGACAACCAAGGAAAGCACTGTACTACGTTTTCCAGCATGCTTTGCGGTGAATACAGGAAGTGGGTGGGGAGAGAGAGACTGACATCCTCAGCCTCGTGGAAAGAGCTGGCAGAGCGCGCTGAGGAGTGAGAGGAGCAAGACGCAGTGTAGCTGAAAGTGATCCCGACCAGGCCGGAGCGCAGGTGCGGCCTGACAGAGCTGGAGACCGGGTTTTTCCTTCTTATTACATGAAGACCCAGTGATCCACCGCAATAACCCACGCTGATACAGAGTAAGCTGGAGGACCCCAAGTTAGGAGAACCGCAGATCGATCTAACAGGGAGTGCAGGCGGTGAGCTGGACATCTTGTGGCAGATACAGACAAGCAAGACAGCGGATCCGGTGACACAGAGAATCCCAGTCAAAATCGAGCGGACAGACGTCCTGGGTCGAGCGGAGCACAGAGTATCTGGCGGATGGGTGAGAGGCCTTCCAAGCCTTTGTAAAATACTAAAGCACGCTGCAGTTTCTTCAAAACCCACAGGGCCCCAACGTGACTAGTCGAAGATACCTCATAAATAATTCACTGGCCAGTTGAATATTGTACCCGGGTACCAATACACACATACACATACATTCCTTGGGACATAACCTGTACGGGACTCACTCTCCAACCACCAAGGGGGTTAAAAATACTTTTTTCCTTTTCCGCTGCGCGTTTCTCGCATTACGAAGTGCTGTATTTTTCCTTTTCTGCTGCGCGTTTCTCGCATTACGAATTGCTGTATTTTTCCTTTTCCGCTGCGTGTTTCTCGTATTACGAAGTACTGTAAAAATATATACATATACCGTGTTACTCATTATATGCCCGTTTATTCAGTAAACTATATAATTTATAAAATCCACGACGGTGCTGGAGTATATTTATTCCCTAGTGCGGGGAGACTGACCCGAGGTTCAAATTCAGCGGCTCCTCCGGGAGTGAGCGCTACACGTGGGGGCTCGTTTCTGGGATCCAGTCTCTGGAAAAAACGCATTTAAAGGGTTAAATATGGATCCAGACACTGCTGCCAAATGGTGTGAGGAACACAGTAGTCAGATAGAATTATGTATAGTTATGGATATTCCTGCAGACACTTGGGCCGAAGATCAGATTCGCCAGGCCGTGGCCGCGCTGACACCAGATAATAGGGGGTTAATCCTGGACATTAAAGCGAACCCAGATACCCCTCACACGTATGTTCTTTTTGAGTGGAGAAAGGGTGTTCCAGTGTGTTTTCAGGGTGCGAGTGTGAAGCTGACCGACGATGTGGAAGTTCGACTGGTCCAGCCAAGTACGCCACGTGGTGATCACGCGAATGTTCCCGATGTTACCCCAACTACAGGGTTCCCTCCTGCTACATTTTTCACCACTATGGGGAAACTGGTGGAAACACTAGCCAAAAACTCTGCTGCGTCTCCCAATTACGGCTATCGCAAGTTACGGTTTTATTCTGGTAAGGTCCCTGTGCCAACTGGAGAAGAGGACTTTGAGACTTGGATAGATCAGGCAGTGCAAGCAGTGGAAGAATGGGAAGATGCTGACACCATGAAGAGACAAAGGTTGATCGAGAGCCTAAGAGGTCCTGCTTCAGATGTCATTCGAAATCTAAAAAGGGACAAGCCAGGCTGCACTGCTGCGGAGTATCTAGAAGCTTTACAGGAAATTTTCGGGGGAGTGGAGGATTGTGCCGAGCTTATCCACAAGTTCTCTCACACCTATCAAAAGGAAGGAGAAGAATTGTCCACATATGTCTGGCGGCTGGATAAAATCATCCATCAGGTCATTCTTAAAGGGGGCATGGAACCGAGTCATGCAAGCAAAGCTTTGATGGATCAAATTTTCAAATGAGCACTCCCACTGGATCCCATAAGGTTGAAATTTCAGACTAGATACCAGAGCACGAGACTGACCTATTCCAAACTGGTCAAAGCTATCCGAGAAGAAGAGGCCTTGATTAAGGCTAAAAAGGTTGCAAATGGTTCGCACACAGTTTTCACCGCAGAAGTAGGAACTCTCTGTGTAGCAGACATACAGACTGAAGTGCTGGCTTTAACCCCTTAAGGACCCCTGACATACCCTGTACGTCCTGTCCACAGGTCTCCCTTAGACCCGCGGACGTACAGGGTACGTCAGCGGCGCCTAATCCCCCTCCCGCCCGATACTCACCTCCCTCGCCGGATCCCACGGCGATCTGGCAGGGAGGAAGCCTGCCCATGTGATTTACATGGGCAGGTGAGGCTGATGACGTCACCACGCTGCGTGGTGACGTCATCAGCAGGCGTCCCCATGGATTTCAATGGAGGGGAGGGTGGGCTCCTTCGGAGCCCTCTATCTCCCCAACCATTGCAGTTAGGGAGATGCCGTTTGCACCGCTGGAGAGGGGAGAGCCTCCCCTTTCCAGCGGTGTATGGCATTAACCGTTTCGCCGCCGGATCACGTTGCGGCGCCAGTTGGCGCCAAAACACGATTCAAACCTGGAGGGGGGCTGACATCTTGGATGTCAGCCAAGCCTCCAGGTCCCCCCCCCCACCCACTGACAACCTCACCATATGTGTGAGGATGTCAGTGGGCCAGTTAACCCTCTAGCTGCCATGTAGAGATAAGGGGATCCTAAGGATCCCTTTATCTCCCGATCCATGGCAGCTAGATGGTCATATTTGCCATCATTTGAAAGGCCTGATTATGGCCTTTCAAATGATACCAAACATGACCAGGTTTGGTTTAAAAAAAAAATTTAAAAAAAAAAATTAAATAAAAAAAATAATAAAAAAATTAAATAAAATAAAAAAATGATTTTTTTTAAAAAGTTTTTTTGTCTGGGGGGGCTTTAATTAAATAGGACCTAGGCTGTCATCTAAAAATAATTAGCACAAAATGGTCAGAATGAGCGCAGCACACATAGGTGAACTGTCTCAGCAGTGAAGGGGTTAAAAAGCAAACGCATTTAAAAATTGGGTATTTCTAGTCTCGGGACAAAATTTTGAACCTATTTAGCCGGGGTCGTTTTGGGTGGTTGTAGATTTTGGGGATTAAATTACAAAAAAGTGTGTTTTTACCATTTTTTTCCTCATATTTCATATTTTTTTTATAGTAAATTATTCGATATGATGGAAATAATGGTATTTCTAGAAAGTCCATTTATTGGCGGGAAAAAGGGTGTATAATATGTGTGGGTTGAATAAATAAAATTTGACCTAAACACTAACAGCGCAGAAACGTAAAAACAGCAGCGGTCACTAAAAGACGGATTTGTGTAAAACCGCCCGGTCACTAAGGGGTTAAAAACTCAGATGTTGCAAATGATGGAGTTAATGACGTTGCTGTCGGCTAAGGACACCAGAACTGAAGGGGTTGCTGTAGCCTCGAACAGGGGGTCTCCAAGTGAACCGCAAGAAGGAAATATGCTCACACTTCCGAGAAAGAAATGTTTTGGCTGCGGGGAAATCGGCCATTTCAGGGCTCAATGCCCACAAGGGAGGGCTGAAAAGAAACTGATCGAAGAACTCCTAAAGGCTGTGGAGAAACTGTTGTCCACCCTGCAGGCGGGAAACTCCAGAGGGCCCTGGTAAGGGAGCAGACCAGGTGCCCGAAGGTTGAAACCAGCTCCAAAAATCAAGCCAGGACTAAGAGGGCGAGCGGGCCCAAAGTCTGGCCAACTGCCAAGCCTGCCAGGACTGAAAGAGTCACTCCCTTAGCATCCGGACCTACGTCATGGGGAAGCAATGCACACCCAAAACCTACACGGGCCAAGAAGAAGGCCAGGGTACAACAAACTGGGTCTAAACTTCCTGTTACTACAACCAAGTTTCCTGACCAGCTGATAGGTCCTTCCCCTATTGTGCCAATCCAAGTGGAGGGAGTCTACACTAAAGCTCTGTTGGACTCAGGGGCTCAAGTGACATTGATTTACAGAGATTTCTATGAGAGACACTTGAAGCACATACCTCTACAGAAATTGAAGGATCTGGAAATCTGGGGTATCGGAACTGAGAAACTCCCCTATGACGGGTATCTACAGGTGAAGTTGGAGATCGGATCCGAAGTCATTAGACAATCCGGAGGTTGTGATGCATTCGCCATTGTGTGTCCTCGGCCTTCAGGGGCAAACAGGAGTTCCATGAGAGTGGGGACGAATACTGATTTGGTGCGACGTCTCCTGACACCTATCGTGCTGGAAGAAGGTTCTACTAAAGGAGTACACCCAATGTTACGTCCAGTATATCAGAGAATGGTCGAAGAACAGAAGGCACCTGCCGAAGTGGGGCGCCTGTGGAGATTAGAAGGAACAGAGAAGGTTCTGCAAGCAGGAGAAGTAACGAGTTTCCGGGCTTTAGTCAAGTTGAACGGATCGCAACCAGGTCCCTATGTGGTACTGGAAACCGATTTTAATCATGGGGGTGAAGCCGGAGTAGAAGTAATCCCTGAAATAATCTCCACTAAAGCTTTGAAAAGAACACGAGGAAGAGTCTCAGTCAGCGTGTGCAATGTGTCTGATTCTCCAGTAGTCCTTAAAACACGAATGCCTATCGGGCAAGTAGCGTCCGCTACGCCCCTCTCTCCTACCGATTTAGGAGGGGGAGTGGATAAAGAGATTCCAGATGAAAGGTTCTACCCCAAGGACACTCCCATTTCACCTGAATGGAAGAAACGTCTTCAGTCCCAAATTCTAAAGTGGAGAGACTTGTTCTCGAAAGATGAGTTCGACGTGGGCCTAGCTAAAAGTACTGAGCACCGCATTCGATTACAAGCGGACAAGCCGTTTCGTGAAAGGTCAAGACGAGTTCCGCTGGGAGACTTGGATGTTCTACGAGAACAGCTGAATGAACCGCAAAGAACCAAGGTGATCCAAGAGTCCAGGAGTCCATATGCATCTCCATTAGTAATGGTCCGGAAGAAGAATGGTTCTGTCCGCCTATGCATAGACTATCGCACGCTGAATCAGAGAACCATCCCAGATCAATATGCTACTCCTCGGATAGAAGATGCCTTACAGTGTTTGTTGGGAGCAAAATGGTTTAGTGTACTAGACCTGCGAAGTGGGTATCACCAGATACCGATGCATCCTGAAGACAAAGAGAAGACTGCGTTCATCTGCCCATTGGGGTTCTTCGAATTCAACAGGATGCCTCAAGGCCTTACTGGGGCTCCAGCCACGTTCCAATGGTTAATGGAGAAGACAGTCGGAGACATGAACCTGATCGAAGTATTAGTGTATCTGGATGACATAATTGTGTTCGGGAAGACTCTGGAAGAACATGAACAACGTTTGGAGAAGGTCTTGAAGAGGCTCCATGAAAAGGGATTGAAACGGTCTCTGGAGAAATGGCAATTCTGTTTACCATCTGTTACGTATCTGGGACATGTGGTCTCAGCAGAAGGCGTTTCAACAGACCCTCGGAAGTTGGAGGCTGTAGCTTCTTGGCCTAGACCCCGAAACGTCACTGAACTTAGATCTTTCTTGGGGTTCTGTTCCTATTATCGAAGATTTGTAGGAGGATTCGCAAAAATAGCTCAACCACTGAACAAACTCCTACAGAAGGAAAGCACAGAAGAAGGCTGCAGGGTCTCTGACCGAAATCCGTCAGCTCCAGGGCCAAGGAAAGCTCGAGAGTCCATCCAGGGAGAATGGACCAGTCAATGCGAAGGTGCTTTTACGAAGCTGAAAGAGAGTTTAACTCGAGCTCCTGTCTTGGCCTATGCGGACCCTCACAAGCCGTACGAGCTACATGTGGATGCCAGCAGAGAAGGTCTAGGAGGAGTCCTATATCAAGAGTATGGTGGATTGCTGAGGCCTGTAGCGTATGTGAGCCGGAGCCTTACGCCTTCAGAAAAGCACTATCCTACCCACAAGTTGGAGTTCCTAGCCTTAAAGTGGGCAGTGGTAGACAAGCTAAAGGACTATCTGTATGGGGCCGAGTTTGTGATAAAGACGGATAACAATCCTCTTACCTACATCCTTACTACTGCAAAACTGGACGCAACGGGACATTGGTGGTTGGCCGCTCTGTCAGGGTTTCGGTTCAGCCTGAAATATCGCCCTGGGGTGAATAATCGAGATGCTGATGCTTTGTCGAGAATGGACTCCGTTAACTCCAGACGGGGTACAAGCTTTGTGTCAAGGAGCAGAGCGCCGGGTCAAGGGAGGGATTGAAGCGGAGGCCATAGGAGTTGTGGCTGCGGCTGTTCCGGAGTTCTACTGCAACCCTACGCGGTTGAGGGATGAAAGTCTGCCTACCTTTTCAAAACAGGATCTGAAAGCTGATCAGGCTAGAGACCCTTTAATTGCGTTAACCATAAAGGCCCTAACTGCGAACCAGCGGGAAATTCTGCTGACCAATTCCCCAGATGGAGCCAGATTAGTCTACAAAGAGTGGGAACGGTTGAAGATGTTGGATGGGGTGGTCTGCCGAAGGGGCCCCTCAACCAATGCTGAAGAGACCCAACAGTTGTTCCTTCCCACTAAACATAGGGAGAGTGTACTGCGATCGCTACATGATGAGCATGGACATTTGGGCGCAGAAAGGACTTTTAAGCTGGTGCGAGACAGGTTCTATTGGCCTTGCATGAGAGCTGAAGTGGAAAGTTACTGCCATTCATGTCTGAGGTGTATTCAAAGGAAGACCCTACCGACCCGAACCGCTCCAATGAGCCATCTGCAAAGTCAAGGACCCATGGATTTGGTGTGCATTGACTTCCTGTGCTTAGAGCCGGATGCTAGTGGGCAGGGAAATATTCTAATAGTGACTGATCACTTCACACGTTACGCCCAAGCCTTTTCTACAAAAGATCAATGCGCTCCGACAGTGGCGAAGGTTCTGATGGAAATGTTCTTTGTTCACTACGGCCTACCAAGGAGAATACACTCTGATCAGGGTAGAGACTTTGAAAGCCGGCTTGTTGGGCAATTACTGGAACTGCTGGGAATCCAAAAGACCCGAACTACACCATATCACCCTCAAGGTGATGCTCAGCCCGAAAGGTTCAATCGTACACTACTAAATATGCTGGGGACACTGTCAAACACAGAGAAGCAGAGCTGGAGTCGTCACATAGCTACGCTAGTACATGCATATAACATTACGGAGAGTGACGCCACTGGATACTCACCGTACCGTCTTATGTTCGGAAGAGAAGCTCGACTGCCGGTTGATTTGGCGTTTGGGCTATCTCTGGACCAGACGTCGGTAGCTTCCCATAGAAATTACGTGGATAGACTTCGAAATAATCTGGCATCTGCGTTTGAACAGGCCCGTTTGACCTCAGGAAACAGGGAACAAAGGAATAAACGGAACTATGACTTAAAAGTTCTGATACAGGATCTACAACCCGGTGATAGGGTTTTGTTGAAGAACTTGGGTGCTGCTGCGAGGCACAAGTTAGCGGATAGATGGAGTTCTCAGGTCTACATTGTCTGCAAGCAACTGCCGGGTCTGCCGGTGTATCAAATCCGTCTGGATGGAAAGGCTGGGCCTCTTAAGAACTGGCACCGGAATCATTTATTACCTCTGAGAGAGGCTGTGAGGATACCAGTTGGGGACGAACTTCCTCTGCCGAATCCGCCTGCTCCCCACGTTTGCCTCCCATTACTCGGTCTCAGCAGACCCGGGCTATCGAAGAGAGCGAAAGGGACAGTGAGGAAGAAAGTTTTTGTCTGGACTGGATGCGCTCACCGGAGCCTGAAGAGGTTATCTCGGTTCCTGAACGGTGGGAAAGTAATCTGAGGCCTGAGGCTCCTGAGTTTCAGTTAGAAGTCCCCGAGACTATTGAAATCCCTGTAGTTCCTGAAGCCGAATCTTATGATTACAGTTCTATGCCTTCACTGGAAGGATCATACTCTGAAGAGATGTCTGCTCCAGTGGTAGAAAGAAGAACTGAACCCGCGCCTATAGTACTTCCACCTGAAGAGGAACTGATTGAGCCAGAACCAAAACACTCTGTTCGACCGCCCCAGAGACTCACCTATGACTCACCAGGACATAGCACTGAAGAGGCCATCACCACAGTGCGAAGGTTGCCCGAAGTGTCTGCTATGTTAGCTGAGGTAGTCCAAAGCATGAGTCAACTTGAGGAAGTGTATCTAACCCATTGTATGCTTGCTGCTGAGCCTGTATATGTTGCCTAATATGTGTTGAAATGTAATGCAACTGTTGTACCTCCTTGGAGAGACCCAAGAGTTCTAGGAGGGGGAGAGTGTAGCGCTGTTAAAAAGACTGTTCTGCTGCATTTTCTTACAATGGCCACCAGAGGGAGACAGAGACTGGTGGATTAATGCTGGACAACCAAGGAAAGCACTGTACTACGTTTTCCAGCATGCTTTGCGGTGAAGTGGGTGGGGAGAGAGAGACTGACATCCTCAGCCTCGTGGAAAGAGCTGGCAGAGCGCGCCGAGGAGTGAGAGGAGCAAGACGCAGTGTAGCTGAAAGTGATCCCGACCAGGCCGGAGTGCAGGTCCGGCCTGACAGAGCTGGAGACCAGGTTTTTCCTTCTTATTACATGAAGACCCAGTGATCCACCGCAATAACCACGCTGATATAGAGTAAGCTGGAGGACCCCGAGTTAGGAAAACCGCAGATCGATCTAACAGGGAGTGCAGGCGGTGAGCTGGACATCTTGTGGCAGATACAGACAAGCAAGACAGCGGATCCGGTGACAGAGAATCCCAGTCAAAATCGAGCGGAGAGACGTCCTGGGTCGAGCGGAGCACAGAGTATCTGGCGGATGGGTAAGAGGCCTTCCAGGCCATTGTAAAATACTAAAGCCGCTGCAGTTTCTTCAAAACTCACAGGGCCCCAACGTGACTAGTCGAAGATACCTCATAAATAATTCACTGGCCAGTTGAATATTGTACCCGGGTACCAATACACACATACACATACATTCTTTGGGACATAACCTGTACGGGACTCACTCTCCAACCACCAAGGGGGTTAAAAATACTTTTTCCTTTTCCGCTGCGCGTTTCTCGCATTACGAAGTGCTGTATTTTTCCTTTTCCGCTGCGCGTTTCTCGCATTACGAAGTGCTGTATTTTTCCTTTTCCGCTGCGTGTTTCTCGTATTACGAAGTACTGTAAAAATATATACATATACCGTGTTACTTATTATATGCCCGTTTATTCAGTAAACTATATAATTTATAAAATCCACGACATTGCTGGAGTATATTTATTCCCTAGTGCGGGGAGACTGACCCGAGGTTCAAATTCAGCGGCTCCTCCGGGAGTGAGCGCTACACTTGTTTTTTATATAGGGATAGAAATGTAAATTTTGTAAAATAAAGCAATCTTTAGAACAAAAAAGGTTGTAAAAGCCTTTGATCATAAACTATAAGCACGAAGGAGGGGGGTAAGGAGTCCATAGAACTCAATGGAGGGTGGCATTGCCAGGTCGCGAGCTCTACACGATCTCGCTCCCCTGTCTCACTCTGCTCCAGGATCGGGCCACCATTCTTCCCGTGGGATGAGGTGAGTATCGGATTTATGGGGGGGGGGGTTTAGGGAATGCTAAATGATGTCGCAAAAGCATAACCAGTTAGCTAAATATTTGGTTTGCTCATCGCTGCGACAATTAGTGCTAGGACTTACCTTACTTATAGAAACGCTAATTACTGATTGCGCTCCCTATTTTAAGTATAGGATGTGAAAAGTAAAGTAAGCTCGCGGGTGATATCCCCTATAGGGTTAATTCTCAGCTGACTGCTGACTAAGACTGCCCTGCCTTTATGGGACTGTGGTTGCATCTTTGAGAGCATTCTTTTTGCCGAGAGCAGCAGAGGAGGAAAGAAGCCCTGAAGTTCCTAAGGGAAGAACAAAATCTTTAATTTGTTGTTTGCTTTACTGGTAAGTGGCTTAGCTGCACAGTATCATAGGGAGGGGAGAAAAAAAAGGTTTAGATAATATCCGAATGAGGAATAGGCTTTTGATTTGTGTTTTGTTTATTTATTTGGACACTCTGTACTGTGGCTGGAAAAATAAAGAAAAGCCTCAAACAGTGACTGGTCGGTGCAGTGGATAGAGATATCATACGATAACAGAGAAAAGCAAGGTGGAAATGAAATCACAGGACATGGTCCTTTAAGGATTTGGCACACACTGTATTCAAGTTTCTTTGACAAGATGCAGAATATGCTGACTTTCACTTTTACTTTCTGTCTGTCTATATTCTTCCCATACAGCTCATCGAGGTTTGCATTTGTCACCATCAATGTGCTGACATCATCTGTTTACTTTTAATATGATATACTGTATACAAAAACTATATCTTTTTCAAAATAAACATTCTTGAGAATTGCAATCAGTTAAACGTAAACCAAAATCTTTGTTCAAACCAATAAAATAATACGCACCCTTTAACGAAAACTAAAGCACTTGCAATAAATATGTCTAAGAGAATATGACAACCGATAAATCTACATTCATTTTTAAATTATTTTTTGAGGGGGAAAAAAAAAAAGAAGCTAATAATCCCTGGTGAATCTGTAAAAGCACGTATAACCAGTCTAATGAATGTTCCTTCCAAATCTCTTGCATACAACACGTACGCATTGGAAGAGAAAGTAACTTATTTAGCAATGTTGTCTCTCTGGGATACAAAAATGTCAATGTTTGAAAGGTAATTTGATATATTACTGATTTAATATGCCAAAAGGTTGTCATACAGAAACCTAACGAGCTTATTCAAACTAGCAGCTTCACAAATTGCCAAATGCGTTATTGCTTTTGTCTGCTGGAAACAAAGACAGATGTTGAGTGGGTGAAATGACTTTCATAAGTGAATTAACTCTTTACTGCCTGTCGATATTTTACAAAGACCAGTTTGCAATCCAGGATTGGTGTGAGCAATTGATCTGTTTATTTTTCACTACTTTAATTGGGTCTAAAATGGGCATCTGACTACATACCCTGGGATTACATCTACAGTTGTGTTCAAAATTATTCAACCCCCACTGAAATTGAGTGTTTTGGCCAGTTTGACATTGATTTTGATCATTCAGTCATCTTGCTTACAATTAAATCAAAGAGGCACGTGCAGGTCAGACAAATATAACATAACATTTATAATGAAATAACCACAAATGTCTTTTCTGTGCTCACATCATTATCAGTTTTATTCTTTTTTTTTTTAACATATTATGCTTTATTGATAAGTTGAAAGAGTTATACAGAAGTAATCAGCAATACAGAATAAATCAGTAATGAAAGCAGGAGGCTTGAAACACAGCATACGTTACGGCTAATACAGTAATTACAATACAGTACCCGGGGCGTGAGTGACAGGCAAGTGTCCGTGTGGGCATGGCTCGGACCTTTCAGCGTCCCGGCGGGAGGCGGGGACCCAACGGAGGGCATCCCCCCTGTGAGGGAGACCTAGTGGGGCTGGGCGGTGATCCTGCCCACCCGTGGCAGACACGTGTGCAGCCAATAGTACCAGGAGCGATAGTGCTCAGGGGCCTTACCCAGGGACAGTGCGACCCTTTCCTCTGCCGAACGAATACTCTCCACTTCATGTAGCCAGACAGAGAGGGGAGGAGCAGTGGGTTTACGCCAGAACATAGGTATAACCAGGCGCGCGGCGTGTAAAAGTCTGATAGAGATTGATTTCCGAAATACCTCGGGTGGGGCCTCGGAGTGATTAAGTAGGCAGTATTCTGGGGTAAACGGGGGTGGTGGCTCCGAGACGTCGCAGAGACAGCTATGGACGGAGCGCCAGAACTCAGTAAGAGTCGGGCAGTCCCACCATATATGGAGTGATGACGCATCGGGTGCGCCACACCTCCAGCATTTGCCGACCTCCTCATCAGTGTAATGGCTCAGTACTTGGGGTGTCTTGTGCCACCGCATGAGCACTTTATAGTTGGCTTCCTGGACTCTCACTACTGTGGAACTAGAATGTGCTAGTTGGCATATTACGCGCCATTGATAGTCCTCAAAAGCAAAATTCAGTTCACGTTCCCAGCTAGCGCGTGCAGGGCAGTTCTGTGAGGACACGTCCTGGAGCATATCATACAGTAAGGAGAGGCAGTGCGATGGGTACCTGCCCCTTTCTATCAGCGTCTCATAGTGTGTTAACGGTCTGTTGTAGTCTGGGAGTGGAGCAATGGATCGCAGCGATTGAATGAGTCGGTGGTGGTGGAACCGTGTTAGGAAAGAGTCTGCATTTGGTATGGGTAATTGGTCACAGGGGATTGGACCCGATTCGTTCAGGTAATGGTTAGGTCGCGGGGGGGTTGGTTGGCCGTCCGTGGTCGTCGGGAATAGGGACCGTGAGAAAGCTGGCAACCACTGTAGGGGCATAAGAGGCGAAGGAAACGGGGCAATGCCGGCTGTGCGCTTCAAGGAGCGCCAGGCTGTCAGGGTGGCGTGTATTAGGGGATGTGGTTCTACCATGGTCTTTTGTGTAGATATTGGTAACCAGGGGAGGCAAGGCAGGGGACACCGCGCCGCTTCCTGTTCGATTGTGACCCAGGGTCTAGTTAGCGAGCTAGTGGACCACTCTACTATGCGTTGTAAATGTGAGGCCACATAGTAGTGCCTGAAGTGTGGGAGTGCCACGCCTCCAAATTGTTTTGGAGCCATCAGCAAGGTCAAGCTGATGCGCGGTTTCTTAGAATTCCATACATAAGTGGAGATCATTGTGTGGAGCTGCGCAAAGAAGGCGGTCGGTAAGAGGATAGGGAGTGTCTGGAAGAGATATAGGATTCTGGGCAAGATGTTCATCTTAACAACATTTACACGGCCGAACCATGATATATGTGGGAAGGACCAGTTTTGCAAATCTGCCAGCAGGGCGGCCAGCAAAGGTCTATAGTTCGTGTTGTACAAGTCCTTGCAGGCCGCAGTGAGGGTGATCCCCAAATATTTAAGGCCAGTTGTGCACCATCTGAAGGGGAACAAGCGCTTAAGGGTTACCTGTTGGTCCTCAGGGACATGGATGGGTAAAATTTCCGATTTTTCCATATTAATGCGGAGGTTGCTAATGAAGCCATATTCCTGGAAAAGATGTGTTAAGTGATGCAATGATTCCGCCGGTTTACGGACGAAGAACAGCATGTCGTCGGCGTACGCCGCCACACGGTGCTCCACTCCCGCCGCCATCACTCCCTGTAGTTGTGGGTGCGAACGGATCGCTTGGAGGAATGGCTCAAGGGTGAGAGCAAACAGGAGCGGAGAAAGGGGGCAGCCTTGTCTCGTGCCGTTGTTGATGCGGAAGGGGGGTGAGAGGGCCCCATTCACATTAAGTCTGGCAGAGGGGTTAGTGTACAATGCTCCTATCCAAGCCAACATATTGCGGCCCAGACCTATATGGCCTAGTGTGCTGAAGAGAAAGCGCCAACCAACGCGGTCAAATGCTTTCTCCGCATCGGTGGACAAGAGCAACATGGGTTCATTTTTAGTTTTAGATACTAAGTGAATTAGGTCAACTGCCCGCACAGTGTTTGCCCTGCCCTCCCTCCCCGGGATGAAGCCTGACTGATCGTTGTGGATAAGCTGTGGAATGTACGGGTTGAGGCGAGTAGCAAGTATTTTAGCAAATAATTTCACATCCTGGTTTAGCAGTGATATGGGCCTATAATTGCCACAGAGCTCCGTGTCCTTTCCCGGTTTAGGGATAAGGGTTACTGTTGCCATCAGGGTTTGGGCGGTCAGTGGGTCCCCTTCCGATAGGGAGTTAAAGGTCGCAAGCCATTGTGGGTCAAGTATTTCCCGTAGGGTTTTATAATATAGGAGGGGCAGTCCGTCAGGGCCGGGGGCTTTCCCCGTCGGTGTCTGTTTAATGGCATCGGATAATTCTGAGTCCGTAATCGGCTGCTCCAACCGTCTTCTAGTCTCAAGGGGAAGGGATTTGTCAAGGTGGGTCCGTAAGTAAGTGTCAATAGCGGGTTGTATCTGAGAAGCAGGGGGGTCAGGGATATTGTATGCGTCTGTGAAGTGAGCGAGTAAAAGATCCATCAGGTCCCGCGGGTGTGTAAGGACCGCGTTTGTTGGTGTGCGCAGCTTCGGGATGTACATGGCACGATTGCGTTTGCGCAGGGCATGGGCCAGGAGCCTACCGCACTTGTTCCCCTGGTCATAAAAAAGCTGTTTGGTGCGTTTCATGGAGCTTAAAGCATTGATATTAAGTAGGGAGTGTAATTCTGCCTTGTGTCTCGTAAGTTCCGCATAGGTCTGATCAGAGAGTGTAGTCTTGTGCGTCAGTTCAAGGTCACGGATAAGGGCGTTTAGGTCAGTTTCACGTTGGATCCGTTCCCGCTTAAGGCGCGCACCCTGCGAGATCAGGTAGCCCCGAGCTACCGTCTTATGTGCTTCCCAGATTATCGGGGGCGAGGAATCAGGTGTGGTGTTTTCTATGAAATAATGTCTGAGCGTATTGCTTAATTCCTCTAATATGACAGGGTCATTCAGGAGTGTTTCATTTAGTCGCCAATGTGCAGATTTGGGCCGGTAAAGTGAGGTAGCTAAAGTCATGAGGACCGGGCAGTGGTCTGACCAGGCCGTGGCAGCTATGGTGATCGACTGCATGAGGTGCGCAAAGTTGGCTGGCAGAAAGAGATAATCGATTCGGGAATATCGATCGTGTATGCTGCTGTAATACGTATAATCTTTAACTGTTGGGTGCAAAGCTCGCCAACAGTCAATCAGTCTGTTGTCGTGTAGGTGAAGTCGGGCCTGTCGTTGTACTGAGGGCGCCACACTGGAAGTGCCTCGGGAAGTATCTACTCGGGGGTCAAGCGCCAGGTTAAGGTCACCTCCTACTAGAAGTATCCCCTCTGTAAATGACATGATTACACGGAGTATGTCCCGAAGTGCATGATGTTGACCCTTGTTTGGTAGGTAGACAGACGCGAAGGTGTATGTCTGAGTGCCTATAGTACCTTTAACCAGGGTATATCTACCTCCTTCGTCATATTTGTCTTCCAGGAGCGTGAAGGGGACATGCCTGGAAAACAGGATGGCGGTACCACGGACTTTGCCGTCGTTACAATTCCCAAAATAGCCCGTGGGAAAGTGTTGGTTCCGAAAGCTCGGTGCCCCGCCAGAGGCAAAGTGCGTCTCTTGTAGCAGGGCCACCGAGACCCGTAATTTAAAAAGTTCCCGTAGGGCTATATGTCGCTTCGTGGGTATGTTCAAGCCACCTGCATTTAAAGTCAGCACCTTAAGAGTGTCTGGGATAAACGCCATCTGCTAAAGTTAAAGTTAACTATGAATGCGTAAGTAAGTATACCAACCGGTAAAACCAAAAACAACAGTAACAACAGTAATATATGAAACAATCAGAAAAAAGTCAAAAGAGCTAATGCAACTTGTGTGGTATACAAACCCGGGGCACCTAGCGAGGTGTCGGGAGAGACCACACGTACCACCCACACCAGGGTAGGTTGCAGCTCGTTGGGGTACGTGGAATGAGCGTCGCCCTAACTTGAAGTTAGAAGACAAAAAAGAAGTGTCAAGTCAAAGTTCCCGCTACCTCCATGTGCGGTGGACAAGAAAGAGAGAGCGAATCTAGAGTGAGGCGTCTATGGCCTCTGGAATCAGCCATCTTGAGAGCCGGGGGGAGTATAGTTTGGCGATCGGAACGAAGCCCTTCGCGGTCTTCCCGATTTAAGGTTGCGTTGTGGGAGAGGATCAGGCGTGTATGCGGCCGTTGGATCTGGCCACGATGTCAAAGTGGAGGGTGGGAGGTGCAAGGCCCGCAAGAAGCCCTCCAGCTCAGCTTCGTTTCGGGCCGTGACCGGACCCTGTGGGGTGCGTACCTGAATCCCAAAGGGGTGTAGCCAGCGGTATTGTATGTTTTCCTTTTGCAGTACCATCGTGAGTGGCCGTAGAGCTCTACGGGTGTGCAGTGTGATAGGTGAGACATCATGGAACAAGGCAACAGTAGCCCCCTCAAATTTGATGTGCGGTCGTTCACGTGCTCGGCGCATAATCTCTTCCTTGATGCCAAAGCGAAGAAAAAAGCAGATGATATCCCTTGGCGGGGCATCCGCCGGCCCTTTTGGTCTTAATGCTCTGTGGCAGCGTTCAATATCAATATGTGAGGTGTGGTCTCGGCCCAAGATGGAGTTAAAGAGACGTAGCAGGATCCTACCCAGCTCCGCGGGAGACGTTTCTCCTTCCGGGAGGCCCCGAATTCTGATGTTTTGTCTGCGTCCGCGGTTTTCGAGATCTTCCACATGGCGTGTCAATGTGATCAATAAGTGGTGTTGTGCATCTACACGCGTTGAGATCTCCGTGTTAAACGTGGATTGGTCCCTCTGTCCGGTCTCTACCCGATCCAGGCGTCCCTGTAGGCCCCCAATGTCGTCGCGCAGCAACTGAATATCCGCCGCTAGCGATTGACGGAGGGTGGTGGTCGCCACCGTCAGGTCCGCCCTTGTCGGGAGTGAGCGCAAAAGCTGTAGGACATCCGTTGGTGTATCCCACGTGTCTGGCGCGGGGATCAAGGACGTCGCGGAGCCACATGGTGAGCCCGGTGCCGTGGTGGGAGAGGGCGGGGCCTCTGGCTGCTCCGTCGAGGGGGCGAAAAATTGCCGGATCCCAGGCGTGGAGGGGTCCCCGCTGGGCCCTGGGGTCTCCGGTGTTTGGGAGCTCTTCTTTCCACGGCCCATGGTCCCTATTCAAGCGCTCTGTGCTGGGGAGAAATTGGAGGTAGGCGGGGGTCTTTAGGTAGCCATAACGGTCAACAGGCGTTCCCCCTAAAAAATTTTGTGATACAAAAATATAAGTGTGGTGGGGCCTCTGTGTCCCACCAGAAAAATTTTTTGAAGTGCAAAAATTTGGTTGTAGTGAGCCCCTCGAGGCCCACCGGAAAAATTATGAGAAATAATATATTTTCTTTTCTCTTTTTTTCTTTTTTCTCTTTTTGAAGCTTAAGTTATAAAGGTAGTGGACCCTTCAAGGCCCACCGGAAAAATTTAGTGAGATGCAGTAAAGCTGTAGTGCACCCCTCGAGGTCCACCGAAAAAAATTGTTTACACTGTGAGGAATAAAATCCAGGTGTAGTGGACCCCTCCAGGTCCACCGGAAATTTTTTATAAAAGTGTGCCACACAGAAGAGAAAAATTGAGAATGTTCTGTCTTTGTCCGAGGGAGGGGGGCAGGTAGGCCACAGTGGGTCACCCAGAAAAAAGATTCTGTTCGTTAGGTGGTGGATAGTGGGGCCAGTGGGAGCTGTAATTCCAGGGCACCAGGTGGTAGGACGTGCGGCCCGGTGTCCGTTTCCCCCCGGTCGAGGCCTCCAGGAACGAGCGAACTCTACACTCGTGGGTCTTGTTGGTGAGAGTTATGGTCTCCACTCAGTCCCCCCGGATGTTCCCGGCGGATAGCGGGACAAAAAACACAAAAAAGGGGGAGAAGGAAAGAAAGGTTATAGGGGAGGGGGTGAGCGAGGGCTCTCCCGGCGCCGGCGGGAGACTACCTTAGGGTGCCACGTGAGGTGCCGTCACCTAGATGTCCCGGTCGGCAAAGAGGGATCCCCTCGTGGTGCAGGTGCCGCTGATGAGGACGTCGCTTTCCACACCGATGAGGCCGGCAGTTGTGTCCCCGGAAGTGGATGCCCGCGCGGCAGCTCCCCAAACGCGACCCAGGCTTCCCTCGTGTTGCAGGCCCGCGGGTGTCCGGCGGAGATATAAGTATCGCTGAGGGTCGAGGTGGGTCGCCGCGGGACCTCCGCACTCCCCGGTCGGCTGAAGTTGGCAAGCGAGTTTCGACCCGGTTCAGAGAGGCCAGCAGCTGTGTCTCCAGAAGTGGGGGTCTGTGCAGTGATGGTGGTACTCGACCCAGGCTTCAATCACACTGCAGGCCCACGAGGCTCCGATGGCACTCCCGTAGCAACCGGGGGCTTCAAATTGTACTAGGCGCCTCCTCCGTGGTCGTGGATGGCAGAGGCAGGCAAACGGCTCCGCAGATGTAGGGAAGATCGTATATAAAACCGTTATTAAAGGTTGATTTGCGGGAGCTATTCCTGGACACGTCCGCTCTGTTCAGCGTCAGACCACGCCCCTCCATTATCAGTTTTATTCAACCCCCAAGTGACATTCAATCTTAGTACTTAGTACAACATCCTTTTACAGTTATAACAGCTTTTAAACGTGAAGCATAGCTTGACACAAGTGTCTTGCAGCGATCTACGGGTATCTTCGCCCATTCGTCATGGGCAAAAGCCTCCAGTTCAGTCACATTCTTAGGCTTGCGCACTGCGACTGCTTTCTTTAAGTCCCACCAGAGGTTCTCAATCGGATTTAAGTCAGGTGACTGCGATGGCCACTCTAAAATGTTCCAGCCTTTAATCTGCAACCATGCTCTAGTGGACTTGGAGGTATGCTTGGGATCATTGTCCTGTTGAAAAGTCCAACGTCTCCCAAGCCTCAGGTTTGTGACGGACTGCATCACATTGTCATCCAATATCTCCTGGTACTGAAGAGAATTCATGGTACCTTGCACACGCTGAAGCTTCCTTGTACCTGCAGAAGCAAAACAGCCCCAAAGCATGATTGACCCCCCCGCCATGCTTCACAGTAGGCAAGGTGTTCTTTTCTTCATAGGCCTTGTTCTTCCTCCTCCAAACCATAGCATTGATCCATGGGCCCAAACAGTTCTAATTTTGTTTCATCAGTCCACAGAACTTCTGTGGTTTGTCCACATGACTTTTGGCATACTGCAGTCGACTCTTCTTATTCTTTGGAGACAGCAAGGGGGTGCGCCTGGGAGTTCTGGCATGGAGGCCTTCATTACGCAGTGTGCGCCGTATTGTCTGAGCTGAAACCTCAGTACCCACATCTGACAAATCTTTTCTCAGTTCTTCAGCAGTCACACGGGGACTTTTCTCCACTCTACGCTTCAGGTAGCGCACAGCAGTCGAAGTCAGCATCTTCTTTCTGCCACGACCAGGTAGCGTTTCAACAGTGCCCTTTGCCTTGAATTTGCGAATGATGCTTCCTATGGTCTCTCTTGGTATGTTTAACATCTTTGAAATCTTCTTATAGCCATTGCCCTTCCTGTGAAGAGTAATCACCTCTTCTCTTGTCTTCCTGGACCATTCTCTTGACTTCACCATGTTTGTAACCACACCAGTAAATGTCTAGAAGGAGCTGAGTATCACAGTCATTTTAAAGCTGCCTAATTGGTGCTTATTATGCTTTATTGCTGCTCCGTGACATCCACAGGTGTTTTCAATACCTGATTGAAAACACTTGAATGAACCTCTGTTCTTCAGAGTGGTGGTCTTTAAGGGGTTGAATAATTGTGTCAATGAAGAATTCACAAAAGAAACATTTACTACTGTATTACAAAACCAATTGATGTCATTTTAGTTGCATATGGTTCTTTAAAAAGTCCTTGTAGGATTTCATTCTGAATACAATTACAAATGTACACTAAATTCCCTAAAACCCTTTACAGCATTGGGGGTTGAATAATTTTGAACACAACTGTAGATTGTAAATTCCCACGGGAATAGGGTCCTCCTATCCTCCTGTATCTGCTGGCAGGAACACTGACCTGTCTCCTGTATGTATTGTAGAATTGTCCTGTCTTTACCCATTACACCTTGTACAGCGCTGTGGAATGTGTTGGCGCTTAATAAATAATAATAATTACATGGGGAAATGTAGTCCAACACCAAAAGGACACCATAGGTGGACATACTACGTCTATGATCTGTAATTGTTAACTCATAACATATAAACTGGTAAAATTGTACTGGTTTTTACGTTGAGTGGAGATTTAACCCCTTCACTGCTGAGCCATTTCACGTCTTAAAAAAAACACATTTTTCTTTTCTGCTATTATTGTTATTATTTTTTTTCTTTACTTTAAACATGGTCATGTTTGGTATCATTGGAAAGGCCATGCTCTGGCCTTTCTATTGATACCAAATATGACCCTGCTAGCAGAAAACAGTCGGGAGATATCTGGGTTCAAAGGAACCCTTATCTCCACCCCTATCTTTCCTTGGGAGTCAATGAGGACGTTCCCCACACGTCCTCAGCAGTGAAAAGGTTAAGGCAGCGTTGTTGGTCTAAAGCAGCTGAACAAAAGAATGATAAGCTACAACCCATCAAGAATGTATCAAGTGATTCAGTGTGTTGTGTGTTCAGTGATCGACAGACCTTTCATTTGCCATAACAATGGATGTAATGACCAATAAAGCAAGTAGCAACAACACATTATTCCTCATGGGTTTACTAATACAAAGCTATGCTAAGCAATTGCTAGATAGACCAATAATAGGCCCAATTTGGGCCTGATCAATTTGCATGAGGTCCAGTGTGAGACCTATGGGAGCCTTACACAATCATTACTGTTTGCATTGCTGAGTTGGGCACTTTTCAGTTACTTAACTATTGCGTGTTCTATAGGATGTGCAAAACCTGACTAAGGCTACTAAATGAGCAGGAATTCCATGTAGCTCATAGCATAGCAGGCAGACAAGAGGTTAGTCATGATATAGGGTGAACAGTGGCAGTAGGTCACTGGTTTCTTCTCAATTTCTATGTCAAAGTGATCAAATTGTTTGGTGGTTAGACAAGGGCAGCTGCAGAAAGATCATTCAGTAGCTAGCTAGCATGCTTGCAGGAGAAGAGCTCCACCAGTGAATTAAGCAAGAAGACAAATGTGAAGGACCCAAATGTGAAGAACCAACCAATAAGGAAAGACCTGAGGACTGTTAAATTAGACAAAAACTCTACAGAGCAAGACAGGAGATAGAGTTTAAGCATTCCATAAAGAAAAAAAAAACTGGCTGAGGCTAGGGTCAGACGAACGCATTTTTCGCGTCGTCCGTGAAAAAGTGCGTTCGAACGAATGGACGTATTTTTTCACGGAATACGCGATAGCGGTCATACGATTAGCATTTTTGTCCGTGATTTTGTACGGATCATCATCAATAAAACACTTTTTGCATCTGAACGTTATGTTGGCCGGACATTAGCAGCGTCTGACGTCTCCTAATCACGCACACTCGCCGCTACCGGATGCAGCGCATCGCGTTCTCAAAAAAATGCGTTTGTTTGCTGCTTGCGTTGCGCGGCCGTACTTCGTATATTGCCCGTCATTTGCTGCTACTACAGCCGTGATAAAGTGCGGCTGCACGCGCGTTCGCACTGAGTTCGTCTGACCCTAGCCTGAAAGTCAGGCCAAAAAAGGAGTCCAGCAAGGTGCACTAAAGGGTTGCAATCACACTGACATGCTGCAAAGATCTTAAGCACAAAATGGCTATAATCACCTCTGGCCAAGACAGAGGATTTAAAGAACCAGAAGCCGAGATAATGATGGTGCATAGTTAAAGATAGATTAACCCTTAATTCCTACATATGGGTGAGGGGTATATTAGAGATATTATGCCACCATCTTAAAACCTAAAGTAGAGGTGTGCGCAGCCAGTGGCATAGCGTGGGGGGGGGGCTGGGGAGGCCGTGGCCCCGGGCGCAGTTTTCTTAGGGGCGCATAATTTCAAAAGAAATTTGCGCCCCTGAAAGTTCCCAGCCAGCAGCCGGTCAGGAAGGGAGGAGCAGGACGATGCGGTCAGCACTCAGCAGCTGACTGGGCGAGTCACGTGACTATGATGCGGCACGTCGGGGACACGCTTCACTGATGTGTGGTGTGGGAGGGAGCAGCCTGCCGAGCAGAAGGTTGAACCTGGCTGAGGGCGGCAGAAAGTGTTTGTCCCGGTGCTCATCGATCAGGACGGGTGAGTCAGTGGCAGTAAATGCCCTACTGGGAGGCTGCTCATGAGGTGCAGGGTCTTTTCAAATGTAAATAAAAAAGGTTTACATTCCTTAAAAGTCAGAGACTCTGGACATCTGTGTTACCCCAGTACAGCTCTATGCTCTGTATTCAGGGCTGCCTGCCTTTCACACCTTGTTGCTAAATAGCTTGTGTGAAGCTGCATGTGAGATGAAGCAGGGAAACCAGGCTCCGATAGCAGTGTGAAGCAGCCAGCTGTGACCTAATGGCCCCTGCCCCCCCCTCACCCCTTCAACTGCATCTAAGCACAGATTCAACAGGCAGAAGTGTGTGTGTGTTCAGGGCATAGAGGGGCCTTCTACAGTGAGTGATTGCTGTGGAGCTCTGTAATACACTCATACACACCACACATTACTCTGAGTTAGTCTATTTATTTTAAATTTAATATTTAACCCTTTCGCTGCTGAGGCGTTTCCCGCCTCTGTGCTGAGGTCATTTTTACCGGTTTTGATCATCATGTTTAAATGCGTTTTGAAGGCTTATTTTAGTATATGACCCAGACATATTATATATCGTTCTTTCCGTCAGACTGTGCAGATTAATAATATGTCATTATTATATGTATACGTCATGTCCTGTCTGTATATTATAACAAAAAATGCAATAAAATATGAATTTTCAATAATTGACAACGTGTAAAGTGGTTTTTATCACATTTTAACATGCGAGCAATTGCGGTTATATTTTGTATGGGGTGCGCTTGTTAAAAAAATTAGAGATGGGGTCTCGTTACATTTTTTTTTGGGGGAAATTACTCGAATTTTAACAGACTCACCGCATACAAAAATCGTTAGTGCAGCATCATTGTTCACATTATAATTGAAATGGGAACAATATTGCTGCATTAACAAACCAAAGAAAAAAAAAAAACTTGTTTATTTTTTTTTATAATTTTCTTTTTAAATATTTTTTCATTTTTATTTTTAATTTTTTTTTAAACTTTTTTCACAGTGGTGTTTGGTATCGTTGGAACGGCCATGCTCTGGCCGATCCAACAGTACCAAACATTAACCCCTAGCTGCCACGGATCGGGAGATAGGGGATTCATTGGAATCCCCTATCTCCACCGTTGGTGGCAGCTAGGGGTTAACTCCAGGACTGGCATCATCGTGCTATGCACGATGACGCCAGTCCTCAGGGGGAGTTCCCGGTGGCTTGGCCGACATCCAAGATGTCAGCGAGCTCCAGGAAAGGATCACGAACCGGCACTTTTCAGCGCCGATTCGTGATCCGGCTCCCCAGGGGTTAATGAGAGCCACCATTTGGAAGGGCAGGCTGTGCCCTTCCAAGCGGTGTCTGTCTTAACCCCCTGCTCCCCGGCGATCGGGAGGGAGAGAGGTCCGAAGGACCTCCCCCCCTCCCTTTCAGGCGCCTCCTCCGCACATGCGGGGGGGGGGCGCCTGAATTAGATGTCATCGCGTAGCCGCGATGACATCTAATGTCCCCGCCGGGCTCCCGAGTGCTGGGCTGACATCCAAGATGTCAGCCCGCACCGGGGGGGGGGGGCGCAGCAATCCGCCGGAATCCGGCAGATTGCTGCCTCCTGTGCTCGGACGCGCCGAGCGCGTCCGTAGCACAGGAGAACCACTTGGCTGGACGCGCTGAGCGCGTCCATAGCAGCCAAGTGGTTAAATTCTTTATATATTTTTATATTGTAATTTTTATATTTATTTTAATATATTTTATTATTTTAACTTATTTAGCTTGTATATTATATTTTAATAAACTATTTTGGTACTTAACTTTTAGTATATTTTAATATTAAAATAAATATAGTAAAAAGAATATTTATTTGAATAATTAATTTAAGGTAAAACTGCACCTTAACCACTTTGGCACATTTAAGTGGTCAGGCAGTGGAGGCACAAAGGGTCTGATTTATGCATTAAAGGAGTGCTGCTGTACACAAACGCAATGCAACACAGTGTGAAGCGGTTACTTCACGCCACATCACAGGCAAAGCTGGCTATTTCCAACTCTGGGTGCTCAGCCACGTGGCCCAATGCTGGCTGAGCGCACAGAGAAGATAGGCCTGTATATACTGAGCACGTCTCTATGTGCAGCGCTGCCTACAGGCGCTGTGCGTC
The DNA here is from genome assembly GCA_009667805.1 of Leptobrachium leishanense. Classification (NCBI taxonomy): domain Eukaryota; kingdom Metazoa; phylum Chordata; class Amphibia; order Anura; family Megophryidae; genus Leptobrachium; species Leptobrachium leishanense. The sequence continues at coordinate 20,379 of RXON01000383.1, read as the reverse complement.
GTTTTGCGTTTGCTGTATCTCCGGCTTTAAGGGCGAGTACCCCCACCCCCCTGTTTTCCAAGAAAAAAAGCACTGGTTTTGATTATTAATAATAATCATGGCCCCTGGGGAGTCCTGACAAGAACCCCCTCACTCCTGCTGCTGCACCTGAATCCCTCTGGACCCTGGAGAATGACGGTGAAATGGCATAGTAAATTAAATTTGAATATAGTAAATGAAATGGCAGCATAATAAATTAATACTGAAGCCTAGTAAATGAAATGGGGTGCATAACAGATGAAATGGGGGTGTAATAAAATATATGGAGACATTACAGTGACAGGTATTTATACCGTCACTAAGGGGGGCGCAATTTTTGTCTTGCCCCGGGCGCTGACAACCCACGCTACGCCACTGTGCGCTGCTAACAATTTTGTTTAGTTTCGGATGTCTTAAAAAAAACAAAATGAGCTGTTTAATTAGTGTTAGATTGGAGTTAGATGAGGGTTAAAAGCTTGGGTTAACAATTACCGTTTGGGCTCACTTGAGATTCCTATGTAATAATCATTCATTCAATGGTTCTCTGTGGGGCATTTCACTGCCGCCGAAGTGTGCCGAACTGCACCGTATTTCGCTGTTAATTAGCCTGTAGTGCTAAATCTATTATACAGCACCACAGGCCAATTGACAGCGAAGTATGGTGCAGTTTTGCACACTTTGGTGGCAACTAAATTGTCACAGAGAACCATTGAATGATTCCTATGTGACAATTTAGTTGCCACCAAAGTGTGCAGAACTGCACCATACTTCACTGTCAATTGGCCTGTGGTGCTGTATCTAATAGACTTAGCACTACAGGCCAATTGACAGCGAAATACGGTGCAGTTCGCCGCACTTCGGCTATTTGTACATAGAGAACCATTGAATGAATGATTCCTATGTACAAATAGCCAAAGTGCGGGGAAAAAAATTTCAGGGTGAATGTCAGAGACCTTGAGATTCTGACCATTCACCCAGAATCTGTGTCATGCCTTAGCCCGGAGAGCCTGCTGTGGCCAGACTGGATCACTAGCTCTCCATACCTGTCTGTATCCACCTAAGGGTTAACTCCTGTTCAAGAGACTGTGTGTTCTGCATAAATACCTGATTACGCCCTCCCATCGTCGCTCTTCCATTTTGTGTTTTTCCCTTCCTGTTGTCAGATGTCCTCAGAGCTCCCTCTTGTTATTTCTTGTTCCTTGATGAACATACTGTGCGGTGTATACCAGTTATTCCACCCTTGCTGTGTCTGCACTACCTGTTTCCTGCTTGTTGGACGATCCACTGCGTGGCCCACTATCCAGTGGGTCCAGAGACTCTCAAGTGGCTTCCAGCCCTCAAGCGCTCTCCAAGGAGACCAACCTTCAATCAAGGTACATTTGCCTAAGGCTCCTGCTTCTCCTCAAGCGGATCTGGAGAGAGACTACGTGGCCCACCATCCACTTGCCTGTATTTTCTGTGTTAGTATCTGTTCTGTGCTGGACTGTTTGCTGTGAACCATTCTACAATACAGCCTTATTGTACATATACTGCCTCCAGTGTCTGTGTGCCTGCTTACCCCCAGCGCTTGGGATTATATATCACTACACAAAGGCTGTGCCATGGCTCCTTCATGGCGTGAGCCTGACACTCAGGGTCTCTGAACATTCACCCGGAGATTCTGAACTCTCTCCCTGAGATTCTGACAATTCATCCAGTATCTCAGGGTCTTTGAGTGTATGTTCAGAGTCTCAGGGTCTTTGAACATTCACCCGGAGATTCTGAACATTCACCTGGAGACCCGGAGATTCTTAACATACACCCAGAGACCCTGAGATTCTTAACATACACCCAAAGACCATGAGATTCTGAACATTCACCCAGAGACCCTGAGATTCTTAACATACACCCAAAGATCCTGAGATTCTGGGTGAACATTCAGAATCTCACAGTCTCGGGGTGAATGTTTAGATTCTCAGAGTGAATGTTCAGAGACCTTGAGATTCTAATCATTCACCCTGAGATTCTGTACACTCACCCAGAACCTCAGGATGTATGTTCAGGGTCTCTGGGTGTATGTTCAAAATCTCAGCATCTCTGAACATTCACCCTGAGATTTTTTCACTACACTGCAGCGATTTGCACATAGGAATCATTTACGGTATTTCAATGGTTCTCTATGGGACAATTTCGCTGCTGCCAAAGTGTGCCGAACAACGCTGAACTGCACCATACTTCGCTGTCAATTGGCCTGTGGTGCTGAATCTATTGGGCCAATCTAAGTGCCACAGGCCAATTGACAGAAATACAGTGCAGTTCGGCACACTTTGGCAGCAGCAAAATTGCCACATAGAAAACCAATGGAATGAATGATTCCTATGTAGAAATCACCAAAGTGCACCGTATTTCAATGCCAATTGGCCTGTGGTGCTGAATCCAATAGATTCAGCACCACAGAGGTTAATTGACATGGAAATGCTTTTTTTTTTTTCTGTGCAAAACATCTTAACGTATCGATCCAAATCGATTTCTTACAAAACATTTAATTTCAAATGCGATTCAGACAAAAATCGATCCATTATTTAGGAAGTACTTCCGAATTACGAATCAGCAGAATTTCAGATGAATTTCGACGAGTTACAAAATGAAACACACACATAGGCAACGGATTGGTAACAGTGCCTGTCTGCGCATTCCATTTACCCCTCACTGTCTTCAACAGCAAGAGAATGGAAGGGACCACTATATACCCATAAAAGATGTCTTAACATCCCTAATCCACTGACTTTAGATTTATTTATAAAGGATTTTACCAGGAAGGATACATTGAGATTTCTCTCGTTTTCAAGTATGTCCTGGGTTCGAGAACATTGAGTGGTTACACAAATACAAAATAGTAAAATGCAAGATATTAACACAAGACCAAATATACAGATTAACAGGAAAATAAATATGGAGGAAATAAAGTCATTATGTTACATGTTTACAGGTGCATTTCGTATTGAGGTATGTTAATAGGGAAGTCTTAAGGGACTTTAGACTGAGGGAAGATTTGACGGTGTCTGGGAGGTTATTCCAGATTTGCGGTGCTCTGTAAGAAAATGAGGATCGAGCCATTTTCTTTTTGTATTGCGGTATTGCAAGTAAGGTGCTGGTCCTGGATCTGAGGTTATAGGATGAGGGAACTGCTGGGGGAAGCAGCATATTCAGGTAGGGTGGTAGCTTCCCAGAAAAGCTCTTAAACACCAGGTTGGAAAGGTGAAGGGTGCGTCTAGAGTCCAGTGATGGCCAGTTTAGTTCTTTTAACATGTTACAATGGTGTGTCATGTAGTTACATTGTAGCACAAAGCGACAGAATGAGTTATACAATGTAGTAAGTTTCTGGAGGTGTGTTGGTGGGGCAGCTGCATACACTACATCTCCGTATTCAATGGCTGGCATAAGCATTTGTTGTACAATCTGCTTTCTTACCGCGGGGCTCAGGCAGGATTTGTTTCTGTACAGGGCACCTAGTTTGGGGTAGAGTTTAGATGAGAGTTTTTCGATGTGGGGGCCAAAAGATAGATTTGGGTCTAACCACATACCTAGATATTTGAGAGAAGTGACTGTGGTCAGCATGCCATTTGATTTTGTCCCAACACATAGATGGGGTGTTTGCAATTTGTGTAGTTTAGTTGCGGTTCCAAAGAGCATTGTAACAGTTTTGTCAGTATTTAGAAAAAGTTTGTTATTTGCGATCCACTTTTCTACCCCTGTGAATTGTTCTTGCAGCACTGCCTCCAGCTGTGGGAGATTTGGTTTGCTGGTATAGATTACAGTGTTGTCTGCGTACATGTGTACAGTTGAAGCTTTGCAGACATTGGGCAGATCGTTTATGAATATTGTGAATAGCAGGGGGCCAAGTATCGAGCCTTGGGGTACACCGCACGTGACTGGGAGGGGAAGGGAAGTGCTGTCAGAAATGGACACAAATTGAGACCTATCAGACACATATGATTGGAACCAGGTTAATGTACTATCACCAATACCAGAGTTCTTAAGTTTTTGTAATAGGATGCCATGGTCTACTGTCAAAAGCCTTGGCAAAATCAAGGAAGATGGCTACAGTTAGATTTCCTTGTTCCATGCCCGCTTGGATATCATTACAAACTTTTAAAAGGGATTGTGAGTTCCTACGGGAATAGGGCCCTCATCTCCTCCTGTACTGTTTGTCAAATGTTGTTCAATGTATTGTAACCCTGTCTATACTGTGCTTATTGTACAGCGCTGCGGAATATGCTGGCGCTTTATAAATAAAGAATAATAATAATAATAATAATAATGGAAGTTGTAGTTGAATGGTTTGGACGAAAGCCTGATTGATCTGGGGTTAAATAGTTCTGATACTGATAATAATCACGTAATTGAGTGTAGACACATTTTTCCAGAATTTTTGACATTACAGGGAGCAGTGATATTGGGCGGTAGTTGGATACCAAAGTATTGTCTCCACTTTTATGGATAGGTACCACCCTTGCAGTCTTCCAGAGTTTGGGTATGTATCCAGTCGCCAGTGATTCATTAATCAGGGTTGCAACAGGTTTTGCAATTGCTGGTGCACTGATTTTCAGCAGCATTGCTGGGATTTGATCAGGTCCAGACTGGTATTTCAGTTTTTGGCTATGGAGAAGTTTGGCGATGGCACTGACAGGCACTGGTCTAAAACTGAATTTCTCTGGGTTACGGGGTCTTTGCACTGTTGGTGGGTCCTGACCTGCGTGCGGCCTTTCTGATTGCGTGTCATTTCCTAGCTTAGCAATCAGGGTGGTGGCGCATCCAACAAAATAATTATTAAAAGCATTTGCTACATCTAGGGGGTGTTGTACAGTTTGGTTGTTTATTTTTAAAGCAGCTGGTTGGGAGTGGACGGGGGGTGCTTGTATGTTACTTACGATTTTCCAAAAATTTCTGGGGTTTGATATGTTATTGTTTCAATTTTCATTGAAGTATTGGGCTTTAGCCATTTTTGTTTGTTTTGTGCATTCATTCCGGCATTTTCGGTATTCACAGGGATCGTTCATGGATCCAGTACTCTTGAACTTTGACCACAGGGAGTCTCTAAACTGGTACATATGCGTGAGGTCAGCTGTAACCCAGGGGAGATGGGCCCCTTTCACTCGCACTTTGCGCAGTGGGGTATGGGTGTTCCAGACTTTCAGGAGCTCGGCTTGAAAGTATTCAATTGCACAGTCCAGGTCTGGGATTAGGTTTAGTCTGTACCATGGGAGCTGTTTGAGATCATTTAGGAAGGATTCAAGATTAAATTTCTTGAAAGACCTGGTGATTATTACCTTTGGTGGACATTTTGTGGCCCTTATTTTGCGCACACAGTACACTAGGCAGTGATCACTGAAACTGTTAGCGAGAACGCCTGCCTCCTGTATTCGATCAGGACATGAGGAGAGAATCCAGTCCAGCAAGGTGTGGTTAGGGCTTTTCATATTAATGCGAGTGGGGGGAGGAGATTAATTGTGTTAGCTGCAAAGCCTTAAACAGTGAGCAGTGTTTATTGTTTTTAGGATTCAGCCAATCAATATTAAAGTCGCCGAGGACCAGCAGTTCGCTTTTTTGGTTTCGAGCGACTAATTTACTAAGAATTTGGGTTATGTCAGAAAGGGATTGCACTGGGGAACTTGGTGGACAGTAGAATCCAGCAACAATAATTGTTTTACTGAATGGGATCTCAATAGTACCAGAAAGGAAATCAAATGTGGCCGGGGAGCTAGGATTCTGCAATGGGGTGAACTTTATGGAGTTGTCAACATAGATAACAATTCCCCCTCCTCTCTTAGCTCTGTCCTTTCTAGAGCATGAATACCCTTGTATTGCTATGGCAGAGTCTGGCACTTTTGGGGTTAACCATGATTCTGTCAGCACAATGATTTTAGGTTTGTAATAGAAGCACCAAGCTTTAAGCTCATCCAGTTTAGGGAGTAAACTGCGGATGTTGCAATGCACAAAGGAGAGGCCTTTTTTAGTGGGGAGATTAAATATGGTGTCAGCTATTGGACCAGGGTTGGATTCAACATCATTTGCAAGTGCAAGCAGCAGAATAAAAAGGAATTTGGACAGGTTTTTCTTTTTGGAAAATAGTGATTGAAGGGTTTTAAAGCTCTGTGTGGGGGGTGGGAGGGCTGGATTTTAACACTCTCCACCAGCACTCAGCTGATATATTAAAGGAGCTGAGCAAGCTATGGTGTATTTGGGTTTCTTTCCAGCTTGCTGTAATTTGTAGGGTGTATAGGGAGGGAGGGTAGATTTAGAGCGAAGGGAGATGGTGGAAAGAAGCAGCAAGAGGGGGAAGAGAGGGAAAAACATTTCTAGAGAAAGTTGGTGTGGGAGAAGGGGAGGGAAAAAAAGGAAAGGTAGAAGACAGGTAGGATATTGATAAGGAAAGCAGGAGATGGAAGGGAGTCTGGTAGGTAAAGTTCCAGAGTGGTGTAGGTTTGTAGCTGAAAATATCACATGACCAAATTAGTTGGGTATAAATGAAATGAGAACTGTGGGGTGCGTGGGTGAGGGGAGGGTGGGAACTAAGTCCAGGTGGGAGCTAGGAGGACACTGTGATAGAGGCTGGCCCTTGAAGCTGTATGGAGTTGAGTATGCTGAAGAAACAGAAATCCAGGATTACATTGCATCTTTGGGGGATGTTGGGGCAATAAATTCTCTAATGCAGTGAATCATGACCGGGGGGGGGGCGGGCACAGAATACAAGGCCCATGGCTGAGTGGAAATAAATATAACTGGTAAAAGATGGCAATTTTGGAGTGCAAACAGGACTGGTAAAGATATGGCAATTAATGATAGCAAACAGGTCTAGTTAAAATATCTTAACAGTTACGCTATATGGGATTTTACTTTAACTTAAACATACAAATTAACATGGACAGTGCTATGATAGGGGTAGCGTGTGCGCAAATGTTGTCCTCTTATTCTCACTATTATCTTTTTTAACTGTCTGTTGTTGTGCCAAAGAACAGGTCTCAAACATGGAATTAATCGCAGTATTAAATATTAACCCCATAACGACCAAGGACATACCAGGTAGTCCTAAAAAAGCTGTCGGTTTTAACGATCAAAGACGTACCTGGTACTTCCTTTCGTTACCTGATTCTCCCTCACGATACCTCTCTGGCCGGGGTCCCACAGCGGCCTTACTTCAAGGACTTACTTCAAGCCTCCAGGGCCTCCCCCCACCCACTGACGTTTCCTCGGATGGGCGCTTTGATGTCAGTTAGGGGTGTCCTTTGAGGGTCATAGTTGGTATCAACAGAAAGGTCAGAGTGTTGTCTTTCCAATGATACCAAACATGACAGTGTTTCTAGTAAAAAAAAAAAAAAAATTCTCTTTTTAAGTGTTATTTATTTATTAATGCAGCACTATTGTGTAAGTTTCAATTATAATTTTAACAATGATGCTGCACAAACTCACCTTCTCATTTCCCATGATGACATTTTTTTCCTTCGGTTTTAGTTAAAATCGTGTTTTTATGAAAAATACAGTAACAGGTTCCCATTTCTATTTTTTTTTTTACAAGAGTACTGCATAGAATATATATCCACAAAGGCTCGGATGATAAAATGTGAAAAAAATCATTTTACACGCTGTAAATTACTGAAATCTTAATGGAAATTCACATTTTTTGTTATAGCATTTTGACAAGACATGACATATACATATAATAATGATACATTATGAATCTGCTGAGTCTGCTGATAAAATGGATATATAATTTGTCTGGGTTGTATAATAACACATGACTTCAAATAGCGTTTAAACATAAGGAGCACAAAACAGTCATAATGAGCTCAGCACACAGAGGTGAAATGGCTCTGCAGTGAAAGGGTTAAAAAACCATGTAAACATTGGGTATTTCTAAACTCAGGACAAAATTTTTAAACTATTTAGTGGGGTCTTTTGTGGCGGTTGTAGATGTGTAAGAGATTTTGGGGGTCAAAGTTCAAAAAAGTGATATGATGAAAATAATGTAATCTTTTAGAAATTCCATTTTTAATGGCGAGAAAAACAGTATATAAATATGTGTGGGTACAGAAAACAAGAGAAAAGTTAGAACTAAACACAAACAGCGCAGAAATGGAAAAACAGCATCGTGCACTTTCAGACAGTCTGGTCACTAAAGTGGTTAAAATACTTTTTAAGGATCTCAGACTCTGGCCCCCAGATATCAACTGGCTACAAGTCCCAGAATTCTTTGAATGCAACCGATGCCAAAGGAACATGATAGGTGTAGTCAGGAAACATCTGGGGGGGGGGGGCAGAGTTTGAAATCCCTGTTTTAAATGCAAGGACATTAATTTTCTTACATAACAATACAAAAAAACTAAAGTATTGTCGGTGCTAGATATATTGCTAATGGCACACAAAAATTATTATAAGTGATAAAAGTAGGAAAAAAAGTGACGGTTAAACAACAAGATGTGATTTTATTTAAACGAGCACATGGTTTACTGTGACACCTTGTCAGTCAGATCCTGATGTTATACAATGCTATGCAAAAGCAAATTGTGCGCAGATATGTTTATTTTTGTTTCAATAATATTGAAAGTGTTAGAACTGCGGCATAAGATTTATTATTAGATAACGACTTCTAAATTGTTAACACTACAATTTTTTAATTGGAACTAAAATTGCTAACTTTAACACTTAATTTTGTGAATTCTGCTGCTACAGAGATGCGCATTTATTTAATATTGTTCTTTGGGAAAAAAGTATGCACCCAGTAAGCAGCAACTCTCGATTTCCTAAAGTTATGGGCCATGCAAAATTAAAGCCATAAGTATAATGTTGTATAACAGCATCACATAAATGGTATTAAAAAAACCATTGAGAATTCATAATTGCTCAGAACATTAAATGCTGCAATTGTTCCCTATAAATAATAGACTTTATCCTCCATTGGCCCATAAGAAATTGATTGGAGAGCAATGATACCTCCATGTAAAAACATTTTTGTCTGCCAAATAATTTGTACTTTACCTGATAGCAGCAGCTCGTAATTATCTAAATGTCTAGATTAAGAGGTCAAGGATTATAAGAACAGGTTGCACTCATCATTCATATATAACCAAATTTGATTAGGGTTTTTTTTAAAAAAAACAGCTTTGCCAAACTCATTAAAAAAATTGCACAATTTCAATCCTTTTCAAAATTAATTAGGACTATTCAGTATTAGAGCCAGTGTTTTTATTATCTTCAAAAACAAACTTCCATTTTCAAATTATCGAACTTTAAAAGATATTCTGGTAGTGTTCAATTCTACCAATGATATATACACTATACAAAAAATATAGCTACCATCAAAATGATTATCTGTGAATCCTTGAAAAAGACTTGTCAAACCATCAAATTGTTTATTTTTATAACGGAGTGATGGCTGATTTTTTTTTTGTCTTTTACGTCTGAGCTTTATAGGGGTTATTCAGAGAGCCGCGATCTGGCCCCGAAATTGCACCGAACAGTGAATTTCCCAGTACGGTGCAATTTCGGGCAATTCGTCAAATTTTGGTGACTTGTCAGCAAATTACGGCGCCTGTTCGACGGCAGTGAAAGTCCCCATAGAGAAGCAATGGTTAACCCATTCAGAGTACACTACATAGACACTACCTAGGTAGTGGAAAAGTAACTTGACGTCAAAGAAAACCAAAAACGTGCAAGTCACAGGAGATTTCAGGGTCTACCCCTCAAAAGATGTCAAAAATACAAATATCCCTCCAGACAATCCAAAGGGATACCCATTGTCTACCTGAGAGATTGGTAAAACTTAACTTTTAATAGGAATCAAATGATTAAAAATCCAAGACAAAGTAACCACAATATTGTGTCCTAAAAATATCTATCACATAAACATGTTAAAAACAAAAACCACTGTTTTAGGTGTCTTAGTGGCAATTAGTGGGATGTGGTTCAGATTATTGATTTGAATTAATCAAAGGTCCAAGACCAAAGTATTGGTCAATGTATATTATGAACTAGATAACTGGACCAACATATTTTCCCATATCAGAAGCTGAAAAACAAGGGTACCTTTTAAAAGAGAAATCACAGACAGATTCATGCATTATCTGCATCTCAGTATGTTTCATTAGAGAGGGCTTCAAGGTGTATGCACTTAAATCAGACATTCACAAAATTTTCCATTCAGCCAACAAGATCACCATCTGCATCTTGACTAGCTAGACCGAACATTGATTTCTAACTTGAACCCTCAAGCACTCCTGACGAGCCTGTCTTGGCAAAACGCGCGACGGGTGCATTTAGAAACAGGGATGTTGTTAGAAATCAATGTTTGGGCTAGCTAGTCAAGATGCAGATGGAGACAATGGGTGTCCCTTTGGATTGTCTGGAGGGATATTTGTATTTTTATTCAGAGAACACTGAACAGCAGAGAAATGTCAGAAGGGCGCTGCTGTTCGGTGTTTTCATTTAACAGGTTTATTCAGGCGATTCCCATAGGTTTCAATGTTAAAAATATTCACGTTTTCATCCAATATCTAATAAACCGTTTATTATTATTTTATTCTGCAACAAAGGCACTCTCTTTACAAAACGAGCAGCACTGCCTGCGTGACGACCGTCTTGATGTTCTGCCCATAGAGGCTGAACAGGATTGGAGTGGTTCATGTCCCTAAGAACAGAATCCAACAGAGAAAAAAATCAGTGTTTGGAATTTTATTAACGAGGACAATACTGGACTGCTACTGATGGACTCCAAGTGAGACTTTCTGGCATAAGAATTTCAAAGATGGCGCCGAGATGAAGAGCTATGGAGGATTGCAAGAGTGATTCGTATTTCACCCCACATCTAAGGGGACAAAGTTTTTGAGCATCCCGAAAATCAAGCAGCACGAAGGACCCGTCTCTCCGGTGAAGTATTGATCCACTGATGGAATCTGGAGGAGGGTAACATCTTGATATAAGATACGCTTATATTTCATTTGTGTCTAGTGAGTGCGACTTGTAGGGGGCTCATAACAAAATACCTGTGTGGAAACTGTATCACACTATTCTTGTTTTCATGTATCTAGGTGGTGCTCCCAATTGTGTTATACACACACCTTTTTTTTGTACATTTCTGTTCGAGCGTATAAGGGAGAAGCACTCCGGGAGCCCAGGAAAAGATACGTATATATATTTTTTATTGGTATCAAGATCTCACACAGTATTGTTGGTTTTTTTTTCAAAGTAGGAGGATGTAGGAGAGTGTAAGGTCCTGGTGGCCCTGACCCCCCCTTTTGTTCCAAACCCTGCATGCCCCCTGCAGGTTCCAGGACTCTAATGACTTTTCACATCATGAACTCTAACGTTCTGGCCAGGGAGACTCACCTGCCCTTCATCTTACCTAATGAGTTCATCATATAAGGGAGTCCCACCCTTTCCTCTGGACTTCCACATTGAAGTTACTGACTGCAAACCTATCTGCCAAGCGCCCTGAAACCTCCTGACCATCTCCTGAATTCTGCAACCAAAGACTCCAAGGACCCTCTGTATTTTCTGGACATTCATCTGCTTCATATACCGGTACCCTCCCATCCTGCTCCCCTTCTGCCCCCCATCTAGGACCCCCCGTGTACCAGACCCTTTGCTTAACCCTGACCATTCCATTGCCTGTTCCTTGTCGGATTCTATGCTACCGTGTTTATATTCAATAAACACCCTTTGTGATCCTGAACCTGCCTCCATCACTGCATCCTGGGCTCACAACCCCATACTACTACACCCACCGCAGTCAAACCCTTACAGAGAGTATGTTGCCTACACATACTCACCTGCATTGGCCCCGTGTCCTCCAGCGGTGGCAGTCCTCCTGCATCCAGTGTTCTCTCTCTGTGTCGGTCACCGTTATGACGTCATACTGGCGACCAACAGAGAGAGGACACTGGATGCAGGAGGACTGCCACCGCTGGAGGACACGGGGCCAATGCAGTTGAGTATGTTCCCACGCTCTCCACCCCCCACAAAATCAGTCACCTGGGCACCCTGCTCGGCCAGCCTTCAGACTCAGACGAGCCCCCTGCTTGGCTGGGCCTCCAGGCCGAGCCCGGGACTCGCCTGAGGCTGGAGGGCGGCCGAGCAGGCAACTCAGCCGGCTTCCAAGCTCAGGTGAGGTCCCCGGCTCGGCCGGGCCTTATTTGGAAAGGAAAATTTTAGGCCGATTATTTTATTTATTTATTTTTTTCAGCTGAATTTTCCATTTCGGCCGAAAGCACCATTTTCGGCCGATAATTTCGTTCGCCGAAATTTCGGTGCATCCCTAGTAAGGAGACATAGCTAAGACTTAAAATCTTTGCCTTACAATAAAAGTGTTTTTCATATCCTTGTATCAAGAGGTTTCCATAATAAAGATGTTCAGGTCATAAAACCAAAGGTTCCCGCCATACAGGATAGTCAGATTTATATAACAATGTGACTCGTGACAAGGTTACCGATTGACGCATTGGCATTCCTGGGATCCTCTTACATAACGACCCGCCCCTCTGTCTCCCTCCCAGAATTAAATAAAAGGATAGGCACAAGTGTTAATGCGCGAGTATTGAGATAACCTAAACCTGTGTTTGTCTTCCTCTGCACCCGATATCAGCCAAGGCAATCTGCAGAAGCCAAGGTGGTCAGTCATCGGAGCCCAAGAAACAGTGGCATAGAGGTTCCCCTTAAGGCCGGGGTCAAACAACGCACTAGGTGCGCCCGTACTGACGTGCCTCCTGGCGTCCGTCGCAGCGCTGTGACACTGCGCTTGGGCCAGGTACACGCTGTAGCGTGTGCTGAACTGTGCGCACTACCAGCAGCCGTGCATAAAGCCTCCCCATCAAAGCGCTAGGATGCACGTTAGACAGGGCTGCAAAGTCAGATTCACCATAGGAGAATCAAGCCTTGCAGCGCTGAGCGCACTAACTGCACTCAGCGAGGTGGCCAGAGGGGCGTCGAGTGCGGGGTCAGACGGGCATCGACTCTGAAGAGCGCTCGTCTGACCCCGGCTTAGGCTGGCGGCACACTAGCAAACATTTTGCGTCCGTCTGACCGTACTGTTTACTGTCCGTCGTAGCTTTATAAAGGAGTCAATTAAACGCACCACACAAAGCCCCTGCGCACTTGTTCACGGACGGGCAAAGAATAAAGCCACGGACGCAAAAATAACATCAACGTGAAAAAGCTAAACGGACGCTGAAACAACGCTGCCATGTATTTTCCTAGGGTGTGGAGACATCAGACATTACAGACGCACTTTATGCAGTACTCACAATATCTCCCGTGAAAAAGTGCGTCCGTAATGGACGCAGTACAGTATATGCTCGTGTCCCGGCTGCCTTAATGGGCAGATTGCCTCTGCGTAGTTAGGTTAGAGATTCTGCTTGTTATTCTCGTCTCAAGGCAGTCTCTAAAAAATACAGGCGCTCAAAACCTGATTTTAGGTGATTTTTCACCTGTAATACCAACAGAAAAACAAACCCCTCCCTCTATACTCACCTCAGGGTCCATGGTGCAGAGGACGGCGCATTCCACCGCTAACCTCCTCTCACCTGCAGCAGAAGGACACAAACAGCTTCCATGTCCTTCCTCTGGAAGATCAGGTCACTACTTATAGAGCCACTAAGGGTGAGCAGCACCTTGAGCCTCCAGATGTTTTGGAACTACATCTCCCATGATGCTGAACCACTCTTTAGGCTGAGCCTCATGGGAAACATTGTTCCAAAACATCTGGAGGCCAAAGGTTGCTGCCCCCCCCCCCTGCATTAGAGGCTGTATCGGGGCCCATGAACTATTAAAAGGTTAACGTGCAGCATGAAGCTGAAGTTAGCGCCTTATTCGGGCAGCTTCTTATTCGCACACTGAAGTTAGCTTCTTATTCAGGCAGCTTCTTATTTAGTGACTGAAATTAGCTGCTTATTCGCCCAGGATCTTATTCCTCAAAGAATAATGTCAATAAAAAGTATATCGAACAATTGGACAATTCTAACACATTCATATGATGAAATAAATTTATCAATTTATCCAGATAACTGGCACCCCCCCTCCACTTGTTTCAATGGTAAAAAATGAATAAGTATCTAGTGATTTTCTCTATGAAAATCATCTTGGCTCAACCCAAACGGACTAGTTTTCTATTAATTAGACTGTTCTCTATCAGAAAAAACATAATCTAGCCCGAGCCGAACATTATTGATTAAGCAAACTGGCATCAAACCTAGCCCCCCTGCTCCATTGAATGCAATGAGAAAAAATGAATAAGTAACTGGTGATTTTCTCTATGAAAATCATCTTGGCTCACCCCAAACTGACTAGTTTTCTATTAATTATGTGGTATTATTTAATTAATTAATTTATTATAAATTAAATTATTTAATTAATTATGTGGTATGCATTTGGTTTTGATGCATCCCTACTCTATACATAGCGCTCCCTGCGTCCCTATAATATATTTATATATATCACATGGGGTTGCTATATGATCAGGGCTACCTTTTTTATACTATTCCTATTAAATTGGCAATAATTTTTATGTATTTTATTCAATAGAAACTTTTTTGCCTATATGACATGCACTTTTGTGAAAATCGAAGATTTTTGTGTGTACATTTTAATTTAGTTATTGGATTCCTGTCCAGTACAGAGAGAAGCAAACATCATGCAGTGTAGCCTGGCTGCGAGGCGGAGGGTCGTGAAGTCAAGCCTGCAAAATCTTTGCTTCACTACGCTGTGCGTCGCTCAGTGTATCGCAGGCTTTAAGCTCAGCCACACGCATCCTCTCCATAGGACTCCATTGAAACAGACGCCGGCGGTCACATGACCTGCTGGAGCTCGTCTTGTGAAATCCGACCGGTCAGCGTAGTGATACGCAGGGGGAGACTGGGGGGACTTTTTCCCCCAGTCTTTCTCTGCTCCCACCGTACTGAGGAGGCGGACAGAGCCGCAGTCTTCGCCGCGGACCAGGAGGTGAGTATCCGATTTTTAAGAAAAATTTTAGACTGGTGTTAACGTATATTCTGCAGAAGCGGAATCCGTTAACCGGAGCAAGGACTTGGTGCTAACTTTTTGTTAATCGCAGCCAGACGTTAATCAGCGCTGGGACTTTGTAATCCTAACGCTGATTAACACTTTGCTCTCCCTATACTTAACCTCGCGCAGAGAAGCACAAGATACCAAACGCAAACGGGTTACTTAACCTGTTAACGCAAATTACAATCCAAACGCTAACTACTTGGGCTAATCTTAACACTCACGCAGGTGAGTGCTAACGTTAGTGTGACAGAACAGCCGTCACTTTCAAGTTATTGGCACATAAAACGTTAAAAGTTCGTTGGTTCAATGTTAAATTTCGTTTATACAATTTATGTCTGTATGATCCCTGTGTGTATGGTGTTTCCCCTCGCAATTCCCCGCACCAAACGCACCTGTATTCCCTCACAATTTAATACCACCTAAATTGCCCAGTTTTCGTTCCCCCAAGTCTATAATTCGTTTGTACAATTTGTGCTTGTATGACCCTGATGTTTATTAAGTTCTTTGATACCCCTGCCTTGCCCAGCCACCGTGGTTTATCTGCCCAGCGCAACCCTGATACAGCTGCCACCAGCCAAGACCTAGCCCCGCCGACATGCCTTACACCCTGCACCGCTCAGCCCCTGTACATGCCACCAGAGTACTTTTTGGTCAGAAGGGCCCTGGGAACATGGTGCCACTGTGCGGTGAGTTGTAAAGGGGAGTGCCACCGAGATCACCCCTCAATCAGCTGCTAAACTCAGGCCGGGCTTCCAGGTGCAGAGAAAATCCTGGGTTCGGAATCAGAGCCCGCACTCCAGGAGGGTGGAATTTCACGGGCAGGGAACAGCCCAGGGCAGGCCAGTGTGGCACCAAGAGCAGAGCTCGAGCTAGGGGCAGTGGCCGCCCATGTTAAGTATACGAAAAGGGCTATGGCTGGAGGCAGTGTTAAAACTGGCGCCGGGATGTCTGAGGGCGGGCATGGGAGAGAACAATGGGACTGTACCATATAAATGTACCGTGTCTGTATTGTTCAAAAATAGACCAACCTGCTTAACCTGCACTACACCTCAACGAGTATTTGATAAGAGGAACTATCTGCTAGGTATTTCCTATGACTGACTCGCTAGCTTCCAGCAAGGGACCTGACGCCGGCTCGCTACCGCAGCTTGACTTTTTGCTGCAGATTAAAGGAATAAACAGTTTATTAGATATTGAATCAAAACAGGAATATTTTTAACATTGAAACCTATAGGATTCGCCTGAATAAACCTGCCGACTGAAACCACCGACTAGCAGGGCATTTTACTGACATTTCTCTGCTGTTTGGTGTCTGTGAATAGATTAACCATTACTTCTCTATGGGGGATTTCACTGCCGTCGAACAGGCACCATATTTGCTGGCAATTCGCCTAAATTTGGCGAACTGCCTGCTTTCTGAATAGCTGAATGACCCCGAAAATGCGCCGTACGGGGAAATTCATTGTTTGGTGCCATTTCGGGGCCAGACCGGCTCTTTCTGAATAACCCTTAGAAGCTCCGCAGTCGAAAAGGAGGAACTGCGCACATCGAGGGACAAAAGGAGAGTAAAATCACCCCAAAATAAAAAATAATTGTGCAGAGGCTGTCGGCAGCATTTGCCCAATTATTTTATGGAAAAGGGTAAAATCTATTTTCAATAGAGTGTCATTTTAAGTGATTTTTGTTTTGCACCAAACAATTGATACTTCAATCGACAGAGCTTGAAAAATCGCTCACTTACCTAAGATCCATAGGTGAAGGGGGTGGAGTGACCTGCTGCTTTCTCTGGCCATTATCAACAGACAATTGTGAACAAATATTCCTCAACATTATTTTTTGGTTCTACGCAACCCCACTGACGTGAACATGCAGGACTTTTGCAGGATTGTCCTGGGCTCCTTGGAGTCCATTGCACTCTTGGAGCCGATACTGGGGAGAGCGGCACTGCTTTTATGGATCAGTAGCTGAAAAATATGCTGGCTCAAGCCAGAATAGCACCCTTAATGGTGAGCCACAAATAGAAAATAAAATCATGCAGTTTTTTTCCAATTGTGGATCCCAGTTGATGACTGGGATATGATTAGCCCAAGGTCGTAAAAGGGGCTAAAATGAGGAGGGCGAATTGGTGGTCAGGTTGCCCTGACAGTGGTCCAGAAAGTGATCCCAACATTTCTAATGAGGTCCTGATTAGTAGTTAAGGAGAAAAGGGTGGAATGAGGTAGAGCATCACTAATAAAACTGCCTTGCATTGCAGTTTTGGCATCTTGCTTTATTCATCACAAATGCAGGCAGCATACGGACAGAGACACCAGCATTCTATGAACATTGTTTACTACTGGCTGCACCGCGCTCGGCTGGTAACGTAAGCCAGCATTCTCACTGACTCTTCCATGTCACCAACTCTCCCAACTCACTGGCTCACCCATGTGCATTTCGTGTACTCCTTTGTCTTCTCACATATCCCACTTTGGGAACAACTGTTCAATGACAATCATTTTGGCTCACCCATGAATGAATTTTTTTTTTATTAAGTGGCTTCTCTTCCGTTGGAAAAAAAAACAACAAAATTTTGCCTGAGCCAAACAATATTGAGACAACTCGAACCCTGACATTAATTCTTTTAAATGCTAAACTAAAATGATCAAATCAATGACTTTTTCAATGAAAACTCTTTTTTCTTTTGAATTATTTATTTTAGAATTTGAATATAGATTTTAAAAAGAAAAGTAAGCGATGAACATTGGCCACGCAGGACCATAAAATGTCATCTATAGAGTCATGAAATAGTAAAAATAAAATGGAGGAGAAGGGGGTAAAGGAGTAAGTGGAGTAAAACAAATCCAAACAAATCGAGAGGGGCAGACCAAAAAAAGTGGTGTAGTCCGGCAGGGCGGGGGCATCAAGAAGGGGAGGGGGAATCAAAAGGGGGGTGGCAAGGGACTGCCCAGTAAATCATGGCGTATATTTCTGGACCTGACTGTATATTTCACATACACATAATATATACATCATATGCCAGTTTGGCTCGGGCTAGATTTTGTTTTTTCTGATAGAGAACAGTCTAATTAATAGAATACTAGTCCGTTTGGGGTGAGCCAAGATGGTTTTCAGACAAAATCACCAGTTACTTATTCCTTTTTTACCATTGAAACAAGTGGAGTGGGGGGGGGGTGCCAGTTATCTGGATAAATTTACTTCATCATATGAATGTGTTAGAATTGTCCAATTGTTCGAAATACTTTTTATTGACATTATTCTTTGAGGAATAAGATCCTGGGCGAATAAGCAGCTAATTTCAGTCACTAAATAAGAAGCTGCCGGAATAAGGAGCTATCTTCAGTGTGCGAATAAGAAGCTGCCTGAATAAGAAGCTAACTTCAGTGTGCGAATAAGAAGCTAACTTCAGTGAGAGAATAAGAAGCTGCCTGAATAAGAAGCTAACTTCAGTGTGCGAATAAGAAGCTGGCCGAATAAGAAGCTGGCCGAATAAGGAGCTAACTTCAGTGTGCGAATAAGAAGCTGGCCGAATAAGAAGCTAACTTCAGTGTGCGAATAAGAAGCTGGCCGAATAAGAAGCTGGCCGAATAAGGAGCTAACTTCAGTGTGCGAATAAGAAGCTGGCCGAATAAGAAGCTGGCCGAATAAGAAGCTAACTTCAGTGTGCGAATAAGAAGCTAACTTCAGTGTGAGAATAAGAAGCTGGCCGAATAAGAAGCTAACTTCAGTGTGCGAATAAGAAGCCAACTTCAGTGTGAGAATAAGAAGCTGCCTGAATAAGAAGCTAACTTCAGTGTGAGAATAAGAAGCTGGCCGAATAAGGAGCTAACTTCAGTGTGCGAATAAGAAGCTGGCCGAATAAGAAGCTGGCCGAATAAGGAGCTAACTTCAGTGTGCGAATAAGAAGCTGCCTGAATAAGAAGCTAACTTCAGTGTGCGAATAAGAAGCTGCCTTCAGTGTGCGAATAAGAAGCTGCCTTCAGTGTGCGAATAAGAAGCTGCCTGAATAAGAAGCTAACTTCAGTGTGAGAATAAGAAGCTGGCCGAATAAGGAGCTAACTTCAGTGTGCGAATAAGAAGCTGGCCGAATAAGAAGCTGGCCGAATAAGGAGCTAACTTCAGTGTGCGAATAAGAAGCTGCCTGAATAAGAAGCTAACTTCAGTGTGCGAATAAGAAGCTGCCTTCAGTGTGCGAATAAGAAGCTGCCTTCAGTGTGCGAATAAGAAGCTGGCCGAATAAGAAGCTAACTTCAGTGTGCGAATAAGAAGCTGCCTGAATAAGAAGCTAACTTCAGTGTGCGAGAGGAAGCTGGCCGAATCAGGTATAAAAAATAAAGAGATAATTGAGGGTGAATAAGGATTAGTTCTGTGTCAGGTTTATTTTGTTGATATTTGCCATCGACATTTCAATGTTCTTATGTCTCTGAACACTGCATTTTATGGCCCTGCACTGTGCTAAGACTCCACTGCATCTCCATGAATGGCGCTCATGTTCTAATATATACGAATTATCTGGCGAATAAGCCAGGGCGACAAGAACTTCGTTTTGTGTGCCAAAAATGCCTGATTCTATGCGGCCAGCCTTTGTAAGCTCCGAATCGACCTCAAGTGGAAATTTTCTGCCCTTTAATATTTGCCATACACAGTGGAATAGGCGCTAACTCAGTTTCCTTAACAAAAATATGTGATGGAATTATGTGTAAGCATTTTCAGTTTGATTCAATAAAAAGCTGGAATCCTTTAATAAGAACTGGCTACAGAGGGTGTGCAAAGCTGCGAAAAAGAAGTTGTTCATTGAAATAATTTCGTCAGAATTCGTTTTGAATACTGATTCGTTTCATTGCGTAATTTGAAGCTAATTCATTCTAAATTGATTCGTATCACTAAAAGAAAAACAATGGGAGTCTATTCAGAGACATCTGAAAATGTGCCCGAAATTAACCGGACACTGAAATTCAGTGAAACGGGGACATTCAGGGGCCATTCGTCTATTCAGAGAGCAGGCAATCCGCCCAAATTTGGTGAATGCCTTTGCATGTAAGTGACTGTTCGAGTGCATTTGAACTCCCCTTTAAAGAAGCTAATGTTTGTCTATTCAGAGACAGCAAACAGCAGGGAAAAGGTGCCGAAATGCCCTGCTGTACGGTGGTTTCATCGACAGGTTTATTCAGGAAAAATCCCATAGGCTTCAGTGTTAAAAAAATTCCTGTTTTAAATTCAATATCTAATAAAACTGTTAATATAATTTTAGTCTGCAGTAAAGTCTCTTGTATTTATAGCTTTTTTAGGTTCATGTAGGTATTTCTGGGGATTTTTCTGAGAATTTTGTTC
>RXON01000382.1:0-85970 GCA_009667805.1 Leptobrachium leishanense | reverse complement strand
GTATTTTAACACTTTCCATTGCACTAGCTCTATGTCAAACTTTCAGGTAGTCACTTTTTGGGTTATTTTTTCACACACATTGTACTTTAGGCATGAATTGTCAAATCCAGTTATGGGTTACTGCCAAAAAACACCCCAAAATTTGTTCAGCAAAATCTTCTGAGTAAATTGATACCACCCATGTATATGTATGTTGGGTCATTTGGGGGCTAATAGGCCTTATTTGGGGGTGCGCATTTCAGTTTTCCAACTTGGAATTTTCACATTTCGTCATCATGCACCCATGTCCTATTTGGGACATTTTTGAAGCCGGCCAAAGTAATTTACCCCTATCAAATCATATATTTTTAGAAAGGGCAACACCCTAGGGTGCTTCAAAGAGTTGTATTTTAACACTTTCCATGCACTAGCTCTATGTCAAACTTTCAGGTAGTCACTTTTTGTGTTATTTTTTCACATACATTGTTACTTTAGGCATGAATTGTCAATCCAGTTATGGTTACTGCCAAAAAACACACCCAAAATATGTTCAGCAACATCTTCTGAGTAAATTGATACCACCCATGTATAGGTATGTCGGGTCATTTGGGGCTAATAGGCCTTATTTGGGGGGTGCGCATTTCAGTTTTCCAACTTGGAATTTTCACATTTCGTCATCATGCACCCATGTCCTATTTGGGACATTTTTGAAGCCGGCCAAAGTAATTTACCCCCATCAAACCATATATTTTTAGAAAGGGCACACCCTAGGGTGCTTCAAAGAGTTGTATTTTAACACTTTCCATGCACTAGCTCTATGTCAAACGTTCAGGTAGTCACTTTTTGGGTTATTTTTTCTCACAACATTGTACTTTAGGCATGAATTGTCAAATCCAGTTATGGGTTACTGCCAAAAAACAGCCAAAATATGTTCAGCAAAATCTTCTGAGTAAATTGATACCACCCATGTATATGTATGTTGGTCATTTGGGGGCTAATAGGCCTTATTTGGGGGGTGCGCATTTCAGTTTTCCAACTTGGAATTTTCACATTTCGTCATCATGCACCCATTTCCTATTTTGGACATTTTTGAAGCCGGCCAAAGTAATTTACCCCCATCAAACTATATATATTTTTAGAAAGGGCACACCCTAGGGTGCTTCAAAGAGTTGTAGTTTTAACACTTTCCATGCACTAGCTCTATGCAAATTTTCAGGTAGTCACTTTTTGTGTTATTTTTTCACACACATTGTACTTTAGGCATGAATTGTCAAATCCAGTTATGGGTTACTGCCAAAAAACACCCCAAAATATGTTCAGCAACTTCTTCTGAGAAAATTGATACCACCCATGTATAGGTATTCGGGTCATTTGGGGGCTAATAGGCCTTATTTGGGGGGTGCGCATTCAGTTTTTCAACTTGGAATTTTCACATTTCGTCATCATGCACCCATGTCCTATTTGGGACATTTTTGAAGCCGGCCAAAGTAATTTACCCCCATCAAATCATATATTTTTAGAAAGGGCACACCCTAGGGTGCTTCAAAGAGTTGTATTTTAACACTTTCCATGCACTAGCTCTATGTCAAACTTTCGGGTAGTCACTTTTTGTGTTATTTTTTCACACACATTGTACTTTAGGCATGAATTGTCAAATCCAGTTATGGGTTACTGCCAAAAAACACCCCCAAAAATATTCAGCAACATATTCTGAGTAAATTGATACCACCCATGTATAGGTATGTCGGTCATTTGGGGGCTAATAGGCCTTATTTGGGGGGTGCGCATTTCAGTTTTCCAACTTGGAATTTTTCACATTTCGTCATCATGCACCATGTCCTATTTGGGACATTTTTGAAGCCGGCCAAAGTAATTTACCCCCATCAAATCATAATATTTTAGAAAGGGGCAAACCCCTGGGGTGCTTCAAAGAGTTGTATTTTAACACTTTCCATGCACTAGCTCTATGTCAAACGTTCAGGTAGTCACTTTTTGGGTTATTTTTTCACACACACATTGTACTTTAGGCATGAATTGTCAAATCCAGTTATGGTTACTGCCAAAAAACAGCCCAAAATATGTTCAGCAAAATCTTCTGATAAATTGATACCACCCATGGATATGTATGTTGGTCATTTGGGGGCTAATTAGGCCTTATTTGGGGGGTGCGCATTTCAGTTTTCCAACTTGGAATTTTCACATTTCGTCATCATGCACCCATTTCCTATTTGGGACATTTTTGAAGCCGGCCAAAGTAATTTACCCCCATCAAATCATATATTTTTAGAAAGGGCACACCCTAGGGTGCTTCAAAGAGTTGTATTTTAACACTTTCCATGCACTAGCTCTATGTCAAACTTTCGGGTAGTCACTTTTTGTGTTATTTTTTCACACACATTGTACTTTAGGCATGAATTGTCAAATCCAGTTATGGGTTACTGCCAAAAAACACCCCAAAATATGTTCAGCAACATCTTCTGAGTAAATTGATACCACCCATGTATAGGTATGTCGGGTCATTTGGGGGCTAATAGGCCTTATTTGGGGGGTGCGCATTTCAGTTTTCCAACTTGGAATTTTCACATTTCGTCATCATGCACCCATGTCCTATTTGGGACATTTTTGAAGCCGGCCAAAGTAATTTACCCCCATAAAATCATATATTTTTAGAAAGGGCACACCCTAGGGTGCTTCAAAGAGTTGTATTTTAACACTTTCCATGCACTAGCTCTATGTCAAATTTTCAGGTAGTCACTTTTGTGTTATTTTTTCACACACATTGTACTTTAGGCATGAATTGTCAAATCCAGTTATGGGTTACTGCCAAAAAACACCCCAAAATATGTTCAGCAACATCTTCTGAGTAAATTGATACCACCCATGTATAGGTATGTTGGGTCATTTGGGGGCTAATAGGCCTTATTTGGGGGGTGCGCATTTCAGTTTTCCAACTTGGAATTTTCACATTTCGTCATCATGCACCCATGTCCTATTTGGGACATTTTTGAAGCCGGCAAAAGTAATTAACCCCCATCAAACCATATATTTTTAGAAAGGGCACACCCTAGGGTGCTTCAAAGAGTTGTATTTTAACACTTTCCATGCACTAGCTCTATGTCAAACTTTCAAGTAGTCACTTTTTGTGTTATTTTTTCACACACATTGTACTTTAGGCATGAATTGTCAAATCCAGTTATGGGTTACTGCCAAAAAACACCCCAAAATATGTTCAGCAACATCTTCTGAGTAAATTGATACAACCCATGTATAGGTATGTCGGGTCATTTGGGGGCTAATAGGCCTTATTTGGGGGGTGCGCATTTCAGTTTTCCAACTTGGAATTTTCACATTTCGTCATCATGCACCCATGTCCTATTTGGGACATTTTTGAAGCCGGCCAAAGTAATTTACCCCTATCAAATCATATATTTTTAGAAAGGGCACACCCTAGGGTGCTTCAAAGAGTTGTATTTTAACACTTTCCATGCACTAGCTCTATGTCAAACTTTCAGGTAGTCATTTTTTGGGTAATTTTTTCACACACATTGTACTTTAGGCATGAATTGTCAAATCCAGTTATGGGTTACTGCCAAAAAACACCCCAAAATATGTTCAGCAACATCTTCTGAGTAAATTGATACCACCCATGTATAGGTATGTCGGGTCATTTGGGGGCTAATAGGCCTTATTTGGGGGGTGCGCATTTCAGTTTTCCAACTTGGAATTTTCACATTTCGTCATCATGCACCCATGTCCTATTTGGGACATTTTTGAAGCCGGCCAAAGTAATTTACCCCCATCAAACCATATATTTTTAGAAAGGGCACACCCTAGGGTGCTTCAAAGAGTTGTATTTTAACACTTTCCATGCACTAGCTCTATGTCAAACTTTCAGGTAGTCACTTTTTGTGTTATTTTTTCACACACATTGTACTTTAGGCATGAATTGTCAAATCCAGTTATGGGTTACTGCCAAAAAACACCCCAAAATATGTTCAGCAACATCTTCTGAGTAAAGTGATACCACCCATATATAGATTTGTTCTGTTGTTTTTGGGGTGCTACGCCAATCTTTGACATGTGCTTGTCAATTTTAATTTGACATACAGTATCTTCTTTGCTTATCTTCTTTTTTGGGGCCTTTTTACATACCCCAGTTTTATGAACGTGCATATATTTGGTAAGCTAACACCCCAAAGTATTGTAAATGGAGTGTTTTTATGCTATGGATGCAACCGTTTGCTCCAAACAAATTGGATACTGTTTGGTGGTCATTTTTCATTTCACACCCACATCAGTTTTGGACTGTGATTTAGGAGACACTGTTGTTTGTTACTGCATGAAAACTCTCCAGGTTGTTTTCTGCAAGGTCTCCTGAGTACACCCATGCCCCCCATGCATAGGTTTGCTAGGATTTTGGGAAGGTTCAAATACAATTTTTATGACTTTGTCATTAGAGTTGAAATTGAGATTATTTCTTCAGCTAGGCCTATCTTTGGTTTTGGGTCTACCGCATACCCCAGTTTGAATTATTGCCAAAAAATTGTTTATATTTGTTATGTTGACACCCCAAGGTATTGCATATGGAGTGCTTTGATGCCATGGATGCAACGGTTTTAGCCCAAAACATTTGATAAGGTGTGTGGCGGTAATTTTTCAATTTTCAGATTTTTACGCCCACATTAGATTTGGACTGTGATTTAGGAGACACTGTTGTTTGTTACTGCATGAAAACTCTCCAGGTTGTTTTCTGCAAGGTCTCCTGAGTACACCATGCCCCCCATGCATAGGTTTGCTAGGATTTTGGGAAGGTTCAAATACAATTTTTATGACTTTGTCATTAGAGTTGAAATGAGATTATTTCTTCAGCTAGGCCTATCTTTGTTTTGGGTCTACCGCATACCCCAGTTTGAATTATTGCCAAAAAATTGTTTATATTTGTTATGTTGACACCCCAAGGTATTGCATATGGAGTGCTTTGATGCCATGGATGCAACGGTTTTAGCCCAAAACATTTGATAAGGTGTGTGGCGGTAATTTTTCAATTTTCAGATTTTTACGCCCACATTAGATTTGGACTGTGATTTAGGAGACACTGTTGTTTGTTACTGCATGAAAACTCTCCAGGTTGTTTTCTGCAAGGTCTCCTGAGTACACCCATGCCCCCCATGCATAGGTGTGCAAAGATTTTGGCAAAATACAGCACCAATTGTAGAACATAAAATGTACGAATAAAATGTAAAAGTCTGGTGCAGTAAGAAAAAAAAACTAAACTGAACTAACTAACTGGAGTGTGAGAAAAATAGAAAGGAAAAAAAAATCACATATCACGCACAGTGTGATATATCTTGAAACAGTCCCCAAGACACAGACCGGGTTGTCCAGGGCATTCTCGGCAGTAAAAGATTGTGTCTCTCCTCTGCCCCCTCTTGAAACACACCCTGCACCTTTTTTGGGGTTTCTGTTTGCCCTCAGTAGGGGGGATTTTATAAATAAAATGTGTAGCCCCAACTCTGTCCCCCATCACCGCCCGGGGAGCAGGTGCATCCTGGTACAAAAGCCCCGAAATGACCTGGAGCTGAAACTGTAAAAAGGACAGCGTCACTCGGGGTTTGCCTTTTTGCAGAGCAAAAAGGCATTGTGGGTTGCAATTTGCATCAGGTAAATTGCAACCTTTTTGTACCAGGCCCTTGACTTCCGCATAATCTGGTAGGGCTGGAGCAGTTGATCTGCCAGATCTACCCCACCCATATGCCGGTTATAGGCTTTGATGCACACTGGCTTCCTGATGCGCTCAGCTCTGCCACGTACAGAGACCTCCACAGACCTCTCAGTGTGGATGGTGGATAGAAGGTATACATCCTTCTTGTCTCTGTACTTGACCGCCAACAGCTCCTCTTGGCACAGAGCTGAGGTCTCCCCCCTTTTTAACCGGGTGCGGACAAGCTGTGCTGGGAAACCTACGCGGTTCTTGCGAACAGTACCGCATGCTGCTGTATCAAAACAATACAGCAGCTTGAACAAAGGGACACTCGTATAAAAATTATCAACATACAAGTGGTACCCTTTGTTCATCAGGGGAAAAAGTAGGTCCCACACAATCTTGCCACTGGTTCCCATGTTCTGGGCAACCTGGAGGGTCAAGGCTACTATCCTTTCCCTCGTACACCCGGAAGGCCTGAGTATACCCACTCTCGCTGTCACAGAGCTTATACACCTTCACTCCATACCTGGAGCGTTTGGAAGGAATATACTGCTTGAATCCCAGCCTTCCCTTGTATTTCATTAGGGATTCATCCACACAGATATTCCTTCCAGGTGTATAAGCCTCTGCAAACCTGGCGGCGAAGTGGGTAATCAGGGGCGGATTTTATACAGCCTGTCAAACTGGGGATGCTCTCTAAGAGGGCACAGGCTGTTGTCACTGAAGTGCATGAAACGCAAAATTTTTTCATACCTTCTACGTGACATTGATTGGGGGTAAATGGGGGTAGAGCAGATGGGGCTACTGCTCCAGTAGGAGCGAATTGAGGGCTTCTTTATGATGCCCATCAGCATAGTAAGTGCCCAGAATTTCAGAAATTCTGGCACATCTAGCGGGGTCCATTGCTGCCTTGCCAAGTAGGAGTCTGGC
Source organism: Leptobrachium leishanense (assembly GCA_009667805.1). NCBI lineage: Eukaryota > Metazoa > Chordata > Amphibia > Anura > Megophryidae > Leptobrachium > Leptobrachium leishanense. Next base: position 79,357 of record RXON01000382.1, on the reverse strand, counting down.
TTCGCAGCACAATGCTGATGGGCATACAGATTTGATTGGGCACGATGTGGCCCAACAAATCATCCCCCATAAACACCTGCAAAAACTGTGTGGCGGTAAATCCTGCAACATCAATATTGATGCCAGGATTTGCCGTGAAAGGAGGGATATCTGGCCTCTGGCGATGAGGCACTACCCACTCCTCAGCTGGAGCTGTGCGTCTCCTGCTGGCAGGTGGTGACCCAGGATCTGCATCAGAAACATCACTAGATACATCAGCCAGCGTAGATGATGTATCTAGCGACGTCTCTGAGCAGTTGGCGGGGTCGAAATCAGGGTCGGAGTCTGACGCAGATGCCTCAGATTCTGACGCCAGGATGGCATATGCCTCCTCGGCGCTGTACACCCTCTCAGACATTATATATAATAGATTATAAAATTTTATAACTATTATATATAATAAGCGGATTGTTGGTTCTTAGAAGAACCGTTGGGTTTCACAAGAAAATACAAATAAACACCTAAATCTCTCTAAATTACTCTAAACCTGCCTCAATTCTTCTAAATCTCCCTAAAATCTCTCTAAATCTGCCTCAATTTTTCTAATCTCACTAAAATCTCTCTAAATCTGCCTCAATTTTTCTAATCTCACTAAAATCTCTAACCTGTCAAATCTGATCTCTCTCTCTCGCTCACCAAAACACAAGTGAGGAGAGGGAGGGAGAATCACAGAGGTCACGGCCAATATTTACAAAATATTGACCTGACCTGACAAATTAGAAATTTTATTTTTATTTTTTTTTACTTCTGATTGGATGTTGCTAGCCTGCCTCTCTGATGAGCAGGCTAGGAACATCCCACTCAGCCCCAAGATGACCCTGCCTTAGAAGGGCAGCGCCATCTTGGCTGTCAGTTTATTTTATTTTATTCATTTTTATTGATTTTTATTTTACTTTTTTTTACTTTTTTACACTTTTTTTTACTCTGCTGGGTGCCTTGATCCCTCGAGGCACCCAGCAGAGCACCTGATCACTCATGTGATCGTTTTGTACTGAGTGCCACGATACCTCGTAGCACTCAGTACTTCCTGCCGCTACCGGAAGTGATCGCTCGGGGGGAGCGATCACCTAGCGGACCGGCGGCAGGTAAGCATATTGCAAGGATGCCTCGATGTCGAGGCATCCCTGCAATATACACAGAGCAGCTGGAAGCGATCCGATCGCTTCCAGCGCTCTCTAGAAGTCCCGGGCACCTCTCCGGTAAAACCGGATGTTGATCGCTCCCGGGGAGCGATCACAAGGTGCCCCGGCACTTCTCACCGCAATTGCACGGATGCCTGGACTCCCAGGCATCCTGCAATGGCGTTTGAGCTGCTGGAAGCGATCCGATCGCTTCCAGCGCTCAAAAAACCGCAGGACGTACCATGTACGTCAGCGGGTCTAAAAGAGTCCCGCTGCAATGACGTACATGGTACGTCCTGGGTCCTTAAGGGGTTAAAAACAAAAAAATGACGTTTCAAATGACGGTAAATGCTTTTCCTTTAATCTATCCATAAACAACTGCTTGGGGCGGCAGTCTGTATGAAAAGAGGAGACATTTTCGCACACGTAGAAAAAGTTAAGTGATTTTTTTGGCTAAGTTATTGTGAAACTTATGCAGGCTTTGGATGAAAGTAACATTATGTGCTTTAAAATTGGTCCTTTAGTGTCGGCAACAGTGCTGTCACACCGTAACCCCTCTGAGGATATGAATCTGATACAGGTGTCAGTGGCAATGCACCTAAATATTGTGCTTTTGGTGCCAGGCCTGCAAGTACAACCATACAGTAACCCCTCTGTAGTATTTTGGAAGAATGTAGGGGTGGACCATGTGGTCCTAAATTAAAAAGATATGAATCTGGTCAAGGCATCAGTGCACCCAGATATTGTGCCTTTGGTGCCAGACCAGCATGTACTATCATACAGTAACCCCACTGTGGTATTGTGGAAGAATGCAGGGATGGACCATGTGGTCCTATATTAAAAAGATATGAATCTGGTAATGGGCATCAGTGTACCCAGATATTGTGCCTTTGGTTCCAGACTGCCAGTACAATCATACAGTAACCCCTCTGTAGTATTGTGGAAGAGTGCAGGGTTGGACCCTGCAGTTCAAAAAATAAAAATGATATAGATGTGGCACAGGCGTCATTGCAGCCATATAATGCGCCTTTCATGGCAGCAAGTGCCTTCACACCATAACCCTTTTGTGGTATTGTGGAAGAGTTCAGTGCTGGAGGTTTTGTGAATGCAGAAGATATCCCCGATCTATTCCGTTATGTCAGCATCAGGGTATTCATAACTGCTGATCCAGGACTGATTCATTTTTATAAATGTCAGCCGGTCTACAGAGTCGGTGGACAGACGCACTCTTTTGTCTGTGACAAAACCTCCAACGGCACTGAACGTCCTTTCAGAAAGCACGCTAGATGAAGGGCAACCTAGTAGCTGCATAGCATATTGGCTAAGTTCTGGCCAGTGATCCAATCTCAACACCCAGTAAGCCAGTGGATCATCTGCTGGAAAGGTATCCAGGTCTGCCCTTGCCCCTAGGTAGTCCTGCACTATATGGTGAAGACGCTGGCAATGGCTGCCTACATTTGACGTCCCTGGGCGTTGTGGACTAAAAAAATAAAAAAATGCATCAGTCAAGCGGCCCCAGCCTTCACCACTATTCCTCTGATCATCCGCAGCCTCATAAGCACGTGTCATCACTTGGTAACCTACCAGTGCCTGGAAAGGTGTTACACAAGTGTCGCTTTAGAGCGTCCTCAAGTTTTTTCATCCTGTGCTCCCTCTGTGCGGGCAGGATGAGCTCTGCAACTTTACCCTTGTATCGTGGATCAAGAAGGGTTGTCAACCAGTAATGATCCCTCTCCTTGATAACACGATTCCTGGGGTCCTTTAGCAGGCTTTGCATTATAAGGGAGCCCATGCAGCATAGGTTGGAGGTGGCATTAGCTTCCGAGTCTTCCTGGTCAATGAGAATGACCCCATTGTGCACTTCCTCCTCCCAGCCACGCACTAGCCCTTGTGTTTCTGGGCACACAAAACTCTCCCTTGAGGAATCCCCACCTTCAATGCCCCCACTACTTAAAAATTCCTCCTCCTCCTGTCTGATCTGAGTAGGACCTGCTGGAATGCTGTCTGCGGAAAGACTTGGGCATTGAGAGCTAAGGAAGGCCTCCTCTTCCTCCCGCTGCTCTGCCTCTAGAGCCACATCTATAATTCCCAGCTGAGTGTGCTCCAGCAGGAACACTAAAGGAGTTGTGTCACTGATGCATGCACTGTCCCTGCTCACCATCCTCGTTGCCTCCTCAAATGGTGACAGTACAGTGCATGCATCCTTGATCATCAGCCACTGAGGGGGGGAACCAAGTTGAACTGAACTTATCCTTGTGCCATACTCACACAGGTACTCATTGATGGCCCTCTGCTGCTTGTGCAGACGCTGCAGCATTGATAATGTCGAGTTCCACCTGGTGGGCATGTCACAGATCAGACGGTTTGTGGGGAGGTGGAATTCTCTTTGAATTTCTGCCAGGCAAACGCTTGCTGGGAAAGACTGTCTGAAGTAGCTGCAGACTTTTCTGGCCTGGCTGAGAAGCTCTGCCAGCCCTGGGTACTTGGTTAGGAAACGCTGTACCACTAGATTTAGGACGTGTGCTAGGCATGGTACATGCGTCAATTTACCCTTGCATAGGGCGGAGAAAAGGTTGCTGCCATTATTACAGATGATCATTCCCAGCTCGAGCTAGCGTGGTGTTAACCATCTCTGCACCTGGCCCGGCAGAGCTGACAGAATTTCTGGCCCAGTGTGGCTCCTGTCCCCTAAACAAACCAGCTCAAGTACAGTATGGCTTCTTTAAGCTTGAGCCATTGCGTAGACCCTGTCAGGCGTTGGTTTAACTGCCACTTCGCCAGAGACACAGAAGGAGGAGGAAGAGGGAGAAGTGGTGGTGGTGGTGGAGCAGACAGACCTTATACAAGCAGCTTTCTGGAGGCGTGGTGGATGAACAAGCTCCAGCACAGAGCCCCGTCTTGGATCCCTCCCAGCTGCAATCAGAGTTACCCAGTGTGCCGTGAAGGAAATGTAACGACCATGTCCATGCTTGCTGGACCACGTGTGTAAAGTTACATGCACCTTGTTGCTGACTGTCTTTCCCAATGACTGGATAACATTGTCTTCCACGTGCTGGTATAGTGCTGGAATGGCCTTGCGTAAAAAGTAATGGCGTTTTGGAACCTGCCACTGTGGTACAGCACATTCAGCAAATTCACAGAAGGGAGCAGAGTCCACCAGCTGGAAAGGCATCAGCTGCAATGCGAGTAATTTTGCTAAGCTGGCATTTAGACGCTGTGCTTGGGGATGGTTGGGACTATATTTTTTCTTACGCTGCAGCAGCTGCGGCAACGTAATCTGACTGCGTAAATCTTCAGCTGATGGGATGCTGTCACATTGTGAGTAAGGGCCTGGTACATACATTACTGTAGAATCATCCCTGTCAGTGGAGGTTGTAGGCAATGACATGTTAGGACATACAGTGGGAGTAGAGACAGATAAGGAGGAGGCGGACCTACGCAAAGTTTTGCGCCAACGAGATGTGTGGCAGGAGGTCATATGTCACCTCAAGCACGTGGTACCCAAGTGTCCGGTGTCTTTCCCACGCTTAAACCTCATCTGACATAGATTACAAATAGCGACAGTAGGGTATGCTGCACATTTCTTAAAGAACTCCCAGCAGGCAGCAGAGTTCCTACGTTTGTGCTTCGAGACAACAGCACTCTGCACCGGAGCTGCTCTGACATCTGATGCCTTGGACTGGCTAGTGCTACGGTTGGTCATAGAGGATGTTGTGCCTCATGTTTGCTGTGCCTCCTCCTCACTAATTTCCTCTGTTCGATCTGGCACCCAGGTGGAGTCAGTGACCTCACCATCAATGTCATCTTCACCCCCTATCTCCTCGTCACTGGGGCCATCTTGGCAGTATGCTGCAGCTGCTGGGGCAACATGAGTGCCAGTTATTTGTGTGTCATCACTGGCACCCCCTTCCTCTAGGTTGATTATACTCCCTTCCTCAACCTCAGAGATTGAATCAGAGCACTATACTTGCTGTGCATCCTCAAGCAGCAGGTCCCTGTCATTGTAGTCAAACAATTCAGCTGACTCCTCCGTGTGTGATAGCGAGGCTACGGCAGGAGTAGCTGTGGACATGGAGGCTGCATTAGATGCTTTGGCAGCTGAGGTGGACTGTAAAGCACTAAAAGCCTGGCTGGCAGAGGACTCGGAGGATGAGGATGGCCTGGTTAGCCAATCCACCAAATCCTCTGTATGTTGCTGCTGCTTAAGAAGACGGCCAGCACCAGTTAGAAAGGAAAAGCGTGCCACTGCAGAGGATGCACCGCGACCACCACGACCAGAGGCACAGCCTCCTGACACAGGGGCTGCTTGCCCTCTTATCTGTGTCTGGGAGCGTTTGCCTGTTCTTTTTGTTCTTTCAGACATGGTGAGTGATATATAGATTAAATATATACAGAACTCTGATTCAACTCTGGTATAAAGATTAAAAATTTACAGAACTCTGGTATAACTCAGTGAGACACCCTGATAGCTGGCAGCCAGTGACAAGACACAGATTACAATTCCCTCCTATAAATCAGTGTGACCCCCTGATGGGTGGCAGTGAGAACGCACAGATTACAATTTGCATAAATCTGCTAGAAGTATGTGGCACCCCCTGATGGGTGGCAGTGAGAAGACACAGATTACAAGTGTCAGAAATCTCCTATAAATCAGTGTGACCCCCTGATGGGTGGCAGTGAGAAGACACAGATTACAAGTCTCAGAAATCTCCTATAAATCAGTGTGACCCCCTGATGGGTGGCAGTGAAAAGCCACAGATTACAAATCTCAGAAACCTCCTATAAATCAGTGTGACCCCCTGATGGGTGGCAGTGAGAAGCCACGTATTACAAGTCTCAGAAACCTCCTATAAATCAGTGTGACCCCTTGATGGGTGGCAGTGAAAAGCCACAGATTACAAATCTCAGAAACCTCCTATAAATTAGTGAGACCCCCTGATGGGTGGCAGTGAGAAGCCACAGATTACAAATCTCAGAAACCTCCTATAAATCAGTGTGACCCCTTGATGGGTGGCAGTGAGAAGCCACAGATTACAAGTCTCAGAAACGTCCTTTAAATCAGTGTGACCCCCTGATGGGTGGCAGTGAGAAGCCACAGATTACAATTCACATAAATCTCCTAGAAGTATGTGGGACACCCTGATGGTGGCAGTGAGAAGCCACAGATTACAAATCTCAGAAACCACCTATTAATCAGTGTGACCCCCTGATGGGTGGCAGTGAGGAGCCACGGATTACAAGTCTCAGAAACCTCCTATAAATCAGTGTGACCCCTTGATGGGTGGCAGTGAGAAGCCACAGATTACAAATCTCAGAATCCTCCTATAAATCAGTGTGACCCCTTGATGGGTGGCAGTGAGAAGCCACAGATTACAAATCTCAGAAACCTCCTATAAATCAGTGTGACCCCCCCTGATGGGTGGCAGTGAGAAGCCACAGATTACTAGTCTCAGAAACATCCTTTAAATCAGTGTGACCCCCTGATGGGTGGCAGTGAGAAGCCACAGATTACAATTCGCATATAAATTTCCTAGAAGTATGTGGGACCCCCTGATGGGTGGCAGTGAGAAGACACAGATTACAAATTTCAAAAACCTCCTATAAATCAGTGTGACCCCTTGATGGGTGGCAGTGAGAAGCCACAGATTACAAATCTCAGAAACCTCATATAAATTAGTGTGACCCCCTGATGGTTGGCAGTGAGAAGCCACAGATTACAAGTCTCAGAAGCCTCCTATAAATCATTGTGACCCCCTGATGGGTGGCAGTGAGAAGCCACAGATTACAAATCTCATATACCTCCTAAAAATCAGTGTGACCCCCTGTTGGGTGGCAGTGAGAAGCCACAGACTACAATTCGCATAAATCTGCTAGAAGTATGTGGGACACACTGATGGTGGCAGTGAGAAGCCACAGATTACAAGTCTCAGAAACCACCTATAAATCAGTGTGACCCCCTGATGGGTGGCAGTGAGGAGCCACGGATTACAAGTCTCAGAAACCTCCTATAAATCAGTGTGACCCCTTGATGGGTGGCAGTGAGAAGCCACAGATTGCAAATCTCAGAAACCTCCTATAAATCAGTGTGACCCCTTGATGGGTGGCAGTGAGAATCCACAGATTACAAGTCTCAGAAACCTCCTATAAATCAGTGTGACCCCCCTGATGGGTGGCAGTGAGAAGCCACAGATTACAAGTCTCAGAAACCACCTATAAATCAGTGTGACCCCCTGATGGGTGGCAGTGAGATGACACAGATTACATTTAAATTAAGAAAAATTGGTCTAGATGAAAATACTTGTTCTTGGATAGAAAACTGGCTAAAAGATAGGGTACAGAGAGTGGTCATAAATGGTACATTTTCAAGATGGACACCAGTGGTAAGCGGTGTCCCTCAGGGGTCTGTTATAGGACCAATACTAATCAATTTATTTATAAATGACCTTGAGATAGGCATTGAAAGTCATGTATCAGTGTTTGCAGATGACACAAAACTAGGAAAAGTAATACAATGTGAGCAGGATGTTACTTCGCTACAGAGGGATTTAGATAGATTGGGGGACTGGGCACTTAAATGGCAGATGAAATTTAATGTAGATAAATGCAAAGTTATGCACTTTGGAGTGAAGAACACACAAGTAATTTATACCCTAAATGGTACGGAGTTAGGGAAATCCAAGCAGGAGAAGATTTGGGAATAATCATAGACTTCAAACTAAGTAACAATGTGCAATGTCAAACAGCAGCCGCCAAGGCCAGCAAAGTATTGGCATGCATTAAAAGGGGAGTTCACTCACGGGATGAAAACATAATTTTGCCTCTGTATAAATCAATGGTCAGGCCGCACCTTGAATATGCCTTGCAATTTTGGGCACCGGTCTTAAAAAAAGATATTATAGCGTTAGAAAAAGTGCAGAGACGGGCAACTAAATTAATAAGGGGAATGGAAGGGTTAAGTTATGAGGCAAGATTAACAAAATTAAATCTGTTTAGTTTAGAGAAACGGCGCCTTAGAGGGGATCTGATAACCTTATATAAATATATACGGGCCATTATCAACCATTGTCTGATAACCTATTCATTAACAGGACTATACATAGGACAAGGGGTCATCCATTTAGACTGGAAGAAAGAAAATTTAGCTTAAAGCATAGGAAGGGTTATTTTACGGTGAGAAAAATAAAGCTGTGGAATTCTCTGCCTGTTGAGGTGGTTGGGTCAGAGTCTGTACAGACTTTTAAAAAAACGACTAGATGACTTCCTGCAGACACAGAATATTAAGGTTATAATATTTAATATGTGGGTAAAAGCTTCTTGATCCAAGGAGAAATCTGACTGCCATTCTGGGGTCAAGAAGGAATTTTTCCCCAGTATGTTGCATATTGGCAAGCATTTCAGACTGGATTTTTTGCCTTCTTTTGGATCAACAGCAGTAGGTTATGTGGGAGAGGCTGAACCCGATGGACGCATGTCTTTTTTCAGCCTATATAACTATGTAACTATGTAACAACTCTCAGAAACCTCCTATAAATTAGTGAGACCCCCCTGATGGGTGGCAGTGAGAAGCCACAGATTACAAGTCTCAGAAACCTCCTATAAATCAGTGTGACCCCTTGATGGGTGGCAGTGAGAAGCCACAGATTACAAGTCTCAGAAACGTCCTTTAAATCAGTGTGACCCCCTGATGGGTGGCAGTGAGAAGCCACAGATTACAAATCTCAGAAACCTCCTATAAATCAGTGTGACCCCCTGATGGGTGTCAGTGAGAAGCCATAGATTACAAGTCTCAGAAACCTCCTATAAATTAGTGAGACCCCCTGATGGGTGGCAGTGAGAAGACACAGATTACAATTCGCATAAATCTGCTAGAAGTATGTGGGACCCCTGATGGGTGGCAGTGAGAAGACACAGATTACAAATCTCAGAAACCTCCTATAAATCAGTGATACCCCCTGATGGGTGGCAGTGGGAAGCCACAGATTACAAGTCTCAGAAACCTCCTATAAATCAGTGTGACCCCCTGATGGGTGTCAGTGAGAAGCCACAGATTACAATTCGCATAAATCTTCTAGAAGTATGTGGGACCCCCTGATGGGTGGCAGTTACAAGACACAGATCACATGTCTCAGAAACCTCCTATAAATCAGTGTGACCCCCTGATGGGTGCCAGTGAGAAGCCACAGATTACAAATCTCAGAAACCTCCTATAAATTAGTGTGACCCCTTGATTGATGGCAGTGAGAAGTCACAGATTACAAATCTCAGAAACCTCCTATAAATCAGTGAGACCCCCTGATGTGTGGCAGTGAGAAGCCACAGATTACAATTCGCATAAATCTGCTAGAAGCATGTGGGACCCCCTGATGGTTGGCAGTGGGAAAACACAGATTACAAGTCTCAGAAATCTCCTATAAATCAGTGTGACCCTCTGATGGGTGGCAGTGAGACGCCACAGGTTACAAGTCTCAGAAACCTCCTATAAATCAGTGTGACCCCCTGATGGGTGGCAGTGAGAAGCCACAGATTATAAATCTCAGAAACCTCCTATAAATCAGTGTGACACCCTGATGGGTGGCAGTGAGAAGCCACAGATTACAATTCGCATAAATCTGCTAGAAGTATGTGGGACCCCCTGATGGGTGCAGTGAGAAGACAGATTACAAATCTCAGAAACCTCCTATAAATCAGTGTGACCCCCTGATGGGTGGCTGTGAGAAGCCACAGATTACAATTCTCAGAAACCTCCTATAAATCAGTGAGCCCCCTGATGTGTGCAGTGGAGAAGCCACAGATTACAATTCGCATAAATCTGCTAGAGCATGTGGGACCCCCTGATGGTTGGCAGTGGACAAAAACCAGATTACAAGTCTCAGAAATCTCCTATAAATCAGTGTGACCCTCTGATGGGTGCAGTGAGAACGCCACAGGTTACAAGTCTCAGAAACCTCCTATAAATCAGTGTGACCCCCTGAATGGGTGGCAGTGAGAAGCCACAGATTATAAATCTCAGAAACCTCCTATAAATCAGTGTGACCCCCTGATGGGTGGCAGTGAGAAGCCACAGATTACAATTCGCATAAATCTGCTAGAAGTATGTGGACCCCCTGATGTGGTGGCAGTGAGAAGACACAGATTACAAATCTCAGAAACCTCCTATAAATCAGTGTGACCCCCTGATGGTGGCTGTGAGAAGCCACAGATTACAATTCTCAGAAAACTCCTATAAATCAGTGTGACCCCCTGATGGGTGGAAGTGAGAAGCCACAGATTACAAGTCTCAGAAACCTCCTATAAATCAGTGTGACCCCCTGATGGGTGGCAGTGAGAAGCCACAGATTACAAATCTCAGAAACCTCCTATAAATCAGTGTGAACCCTTGATGCATGGCAGTGAGAAGCCACAGATTACAAATCTCAGAAACCTCCTATAAATTAGTGAGACCCCCGGATGGGTGGCAATGAGAAGCCACAGATTACAATTCGCATAAATCTGCTAGAAGTATGTGGGACCCCCTGATGGGTGGCAGTGGGAAAACACAGATTACAAGTCTCAGAAATCTCCTATAAATCAGTGTGACCTCTGATGGGTGGCAGTGAGACGCCACAGGTTACAAGTCTCAGAACCTCCTATAAATCAGTGTGACCCCCTGATGGGTGGCAGTGAGAAGCCACAGATTATAATCTAGAAAAACCTCCTATAAATCAGTGTGACCCCCTGATGGGTGGCCGTGAGAAGCCCAGATTACAATTCGCATAAATCTGCTAGAAGTATGTGGGACCCCCTGATGGGTGGCAGTGAGAAGACACAGATTACAAATCTCAGAAACCTCCTATAAATCAGTGTGACCCCCTGATGGGTGGCTGTGAGAAGCCACAGATTACAATTCTCAGAAACCTCCTATAAATCAGTGTGACCCTCTGATGGGTAGCAGTGAGAAGCCACAGATTACAATTCGCATAAATCTGCTAGAAGTATGTTGGACCCCCTGATGGGTGGCAGTGAGAAGCCACAGATTACAAGTCTCAGAACCCTCCTATAAATCAGTGAGACCCCCTGATGGGTGGCAGCCAGTGAGAACACACGGATTATAACAATTCCCAAATATTTTGTAGAAATTAGTGATTCCCAAAATTCTTGCTGGCAGTGACAAGAGACAGATCACCTCAATTCCCAGATATTTAGTAAAAATTTGTGACCCCCAAAATACTGCGTGGCACTTGCTGTGTGACAAGACACAGAAGATCACCTCAATTCTCAAATGTTTTGTAGAAATTTGTGACCCCAAAATAATTGCTGGCAGCGACAAGACACAGATCACCTCAATTCCCAAATGTTTTGTAGAAATTTGTGACCCCCAAAATACTTGCTGGCAGTGACAAGACACAGAAGATCACCTAAATTTCCAAATGTTTTGTAGAAATTAGTGACCCCCAAAATATTTGCTGGCAGTGACAAGACACAGAAGATCACCTCAATTCCCAAATGTTTTGTAGAAATTTGTGACCCCCAAAATACTTGCTAGCAGTGACAAGACACAGATTAACTCAATTCCCAGATATTTGGTAGAAATGAGACCCCCCAGACCCCCCCAGTAACGTGGCAGACCAGCAGTAAGAACACACAACAACTATCTCCTATGAAATCTCCTATGAAATCTCCTCTCAAATGCGTGCAGAAGCGCTGCGTGGAAACCTAATATAGTGTGCTGCGGGACTTAGCTCTGTGAGCCCATGATTGGGCAAAATTTGCCCAATCAGGACTCTGAGCCGTGATTGGCATAGTGATGAACCTGTCTTGCACCAGACCTGTGGTCAGGTGCAAGGCTGTAGCCAATTATGAGCTTCAGGCCAGTGGGAAAGTGCATTGTGGTCCATTGTGGTCGAACATGCAGCGAACACCCAGAAATGTTCGGAGTTCGCGAGAAGACCGAACAGGCTAAGTTCGGTCCGAACTGTCCGAACCGAACAGCTCATCCCTACTGCTCATCCTGTATGGATACAAAGTTACTCAAATGCTGTGTTAAGTCTGCGGGATCCATTTTGGCCAGATCGTAATGTCACGGTTCCCAGATCCCACCACGCAGTCCTTAAAGCCCAACACTCCACAGAGCCCAAAAGCTACCAACAGGGTAGCCGTAGAAGAATCCCTAAATGTCTGGTCCTTAGAATTGGCCAGGTATACTAGCTAGACAGAAAGGGTTAATCAAAGACATATCGTAATACAAAACCAGGTCAGCAACACAGGGGTAGTCAGACGAGCCAGAATCAGGAATACAGAGTATAGAATAGTCAAATGCAAAAGCCGGGTCGATAACAGTGCAGAAGCATAGTACAAGAAAATAGTCTAGGGCAACAGAAGGCAGAATAGTCAGAAAACAAGCAGAGGTCAATAACAGGTTAAATCACGAGAGAATTCAGGTACAAGGAGCTCAGGTATGGATAACCACGATCTGGCACTGCTTAGAAGGAACTGTTGGTTTTTAAAAGACCTTTACCAGACCGCGCCCCCCTCTCAAACTGCACCTCATGCAGCCACCTCCCTGTTTCAATTTAAACTGGGTGTTGGTGAGCGCGCAGCATCAGACATGCTGCCATCAAGGACACCGGAAAGGCTGGAATCCCCCAACGTTACACAGACATGATGCTATAGACAATAAAATGTCTTTATATGTTATATGTTTAGACATGTCATATTTAAATTTATTGGTTTGTTTTAACAAGTCCTTGAATTAAAGATATTTTTCTTTTTGGGTATAGAAACATATTTAAAATTTCTATGCAAGTGTATAAATATGCTCATGACATATATTTTTATAATCAATATATTCTATATATTCACAGTAAATAATAGATGTTCCAAATATTTATAGAGTATAATTGTGTAACAGTATAATTACTGAAGAATAGAGAAGCTATTTAAATATAGAAGTAAGTTGCTGATCTAATTGTAAAGGAATCTAGCTTATAAGAAAGACGTACTTTAAAATCTTTGAAATGAGCAAAATCACGAGAGATAATTAATCAAAATTTGACAACCCGAGACGCACTCTCTGGAATAACCATAGTTGTTCTTTGTTCAAAATAAAATAGTGGATTGACCTCTGACCTAAAATAAGGGATTAAAAATTAATTTGTGAAATTATATTTGAAGAGCAACACTGCCCTCTTGAGGCATAGTAAATATTATATTTTAGAATAAATATAAGGTAATCTGTAGAGAAAGTATTATTTAAATGAAGGGGTAGATTTTCAGTGACGTCGAATTTACTATAACTGGATATGTACTGTTCGTGGCATTCATTGAGATCATTCCAGGACACGACACACAATGCATTCATTCAGATCATTCAAAGACACGACACACAATGCATTCATTCAGATCATTCCAGGACAAGTCACACAATGCATTCAGGATATCACATCTCACTTAATTAGGACCACACCTAAATTTGCCCTCATGGGAATACACAATTCTAACTTTCATGCATTAATTATCTGACATTGATAATTTTCACATATTCCAAAACAATACATTATATCCAAAGAATATTGCTGCTGTAACTGCAGAAACATTGAAACCAGATCTCTTGGACAGGTAATGTATGAGAAAGCTAAATTAAGGGATTAATGTAAGAAATATATATATGTATGAGTGTGTACTTTGCAATGAAATAGATTGAGATTTATCTCAATTACTGTTAGATCCAGAGTCTTCAAAATATTTCTAAATCTGCAGATAGAGATATGAAGAAGAATTGAATATAAGGATTTTATCCTAAAGTATTTGTTGCAATTGTATATACATAAATATATGCATTGAATTTGGAAGTTACTGTGATTGAAATTAATTAGCAAGGAATTTTGTAACTACAAAATAAAAAGCAGATTAGAAGTTTAATTCTCGATATTAGGGGAGGATTCACTAAATAAGTTATTACTTATCATTCTAGAAATAGAATAAGTGATAGCTCATCTTTTGTTGATCCACGTAGCATAGAGAGATACATATATCTCTACAAGATCTAGCTTGTTAAACATTGGTTTGCTGGGAAATACATGTTAATTGTTTTCGTTAAGCAGAAATAATTATTAAACATCTGTGTATAGTTACTAACTGATAAAGTAAATTATATTAATCATATATGCAGTTACTAACAGGAGATACATATATTGGGAAGCTAGTAATCTATGTGCTGATGGATGGATGTTGGTGTTTATAAATCTTTGTTTATTATGTGAGATTTGAAACTTTTTTGTATACGTAATAAATATATATATGTTTTTATCCGGTTGTTTGATGGTTATATTTTTTAAAGCAAAACACATACAATTAAAAGAATTTAGGAGAATTTCTAGGAATAATAGACGATTGATATTCATATCTCGTATAAGTTTCTTATTTGATATATCTTCGACATTATACACAATAAATATACCAACTGGATTTACCCTGCACTGTGCTTTGGCCGCTGCTTGGGAACATTTTACCAACTTTTATTTATTCACTTGGCATCACAGGAGCAAGAAGGGAATTTCCCGTGGATCTACTCACCCTGAGTAGTGTCATCCCTCATAATATACTGTATATGGACATGTTCCTTACCTAAAGACACACAGTGCCCTTTTACAGTTTGTATACATTGTCCAATCAAGCCCCGATATGGCCCCTCTCCTCCATTCTCTGGGCAGGTTAAAGCAGCAGAGAATCAGAATATGCAATAGAAATACAATGTGTGATCCAGTGTGTGTCCCCGCTCAGTGCTGACCCCTATCCTCTGCCTCCTGCCCCACTGTATATGGAATAGGTTACAGAGTGATGAGCTTGTGTTTGATCCCCTGAATCCAGGACTCTGTGTCACAAGAAACAAAACTTTGTGTTTTCTCAAAAATGACTGGGGACTTTTATACCGCATTCCACACACTGGGTGCGGGGTGCTCAGACATTGAATTCCTCACATTGTGCCTGTATATTCACTCTGAAAAACATGTCAGCGCTGTGACATTTACTGAAGACACTAATGATCCCATTAACCCCCGGTGGCACAGGCTGGATTTATTCATACAGACCCCAGAGGGATTTATACATTAACCCCTATGTATGTTCTAACCCTCTATTGCTGTTACTGCCCCCCCCCGACTAGGACACTGGCCCATGTATTCACTTCCTATATTGATCAGCCACAGTATTAAACCCGTTGCCTAATATCACGAGGACCAGGTATGCACTGGCCATCAGGAGCACCGGGAGAATCCAGAGGGGCCGATGGGTCAGTGGGTCAGTCGGCCAGCTGAGCCTGTGTGGTGAAAAAACACCTTAGTCCAGCACTTAGTATAACCAGGACTGGATAATACTAGTGTGGAATGTCAGCACTTGTTTCAAAGGTCTGAAGGATTTCTGCATTGCAGGGGTGGGTTAGGAGGGCTTCCTTGGACACCCACACATGGATTCTGGAGCTGGATATGGCTTTATTGTGTGTAAAGAAGCGGAATCCATAGATACTGCGAGGATTCCGCTCCAGATTTTACTTACAGCTTCTCCTTCCAGTGACTGGCGGCTTCAGAGTCTGAAGCCAGCAGCAGCCGGAGCACCACATGTTGCTACAAACCTCTAATGTCTGTGCTGTGACCAGGAGCCATCCCCAAAATGTTAAAATACGTAAGGCATTGACTAAACATGCCACGTGAGGGTGAATCCCACCCTTATGTCTTATACCTTGGCACTGATGCATCTCCCGAGAGCAGTATAGTGGCCAGACTCACAGCCAGGCATGCAGGGAGCTGTAAATCTGACAGATCCTTTGATTTTACAGTCCCTCTCCCTTGCTCCCTTTCTATAGCCTATTTAGCCGGAGCTCAGTGTGGCAGTGCTGTGCTTTCTCTATAGGAGCACTCAAGGGGTTAATTATCACAGGAGTCTGCAGAGCTCAGGAAAGTATTTGCTAATCAGCCATAGCCATGTAGCAGGGAGACATGTCCAAATTCTAGGTCAAAATAGCCAAACCAGAAAAATTCTCCCATTTCTCTCAATTTCCAATTTGGCTATTTGGCCTAGATTGTTTACTCTCCTGGCAATTCTCAAGGTTTTCACCTCGCTCTGAATAACCCTGTAGGTCACAGTTAGCATATCGGAGTGGGCTGGTCTGGATGAAGTCCAGGGCTGTTTTTTTGTCCCAGCCCTGCGTAGAACTCGATCATGCACTTCAGAACTGACTGTTCACTCCTAAAATATCCCTTCCCGTGACAACATACCCCCCGTGACAACATATCCCCCTGTGAAACTATATCTCGCCCTATGACATCATATCTCCCAGTGACATCATTTCCCATCACAAAATATTGCCCCACCACAATATATCCCATCCACCAGAGGTGTAACTAGAAACCTCATGGCCCTGGTGCAAGAATCCATGAGGGCCCCCCAATTTTTTTTCTCCATATTTCAATATTCTTTTTTCCTGCAATATAAACACATAGTACCATTTATATGAATTATTTCAACTTTAATTGTTAACACAGGTACAGTCAGGTCCAGAAATATTGGGACA
This sequence comes from Leptobrachium leishanense, assembly GCA_009667805.1. Lineage (NCBI taxonomy): Eukaryota > Metazoa > Chordata > Amphibia > Anura > Megophryidae > Leptobrachium > Leptobrachium leishanense. The sequence goes on along the minus strand of RXON01000382.1, from coordinate 62,653 downwards.
TTGACCCAATTCTAACATCTTTGGCCCTATACAACACCACAATGGAGCTGGACTGAAACAAACACAATGTGCTTTAACTGCAGACTGTCAACTTCCATTTGAGAGTATGTACATCCAACTCAGGTTAACGGTGTAGGACTTATAGCAGTTTGCAGATGTGCCTCCAACTTGTTAAGGGACCAAAGGTAATGGGACAATTGGCTTCTCAGCTGTTCCATGGCCAGGTGTGTGATATTCCCTCATTACCCCAATTACAATGTGCAGATAAAAGACCCAGAGTTCATTTCAAGTGTGCTATTTGCATTTGGAATCTGTTGCTGTCAACTCTCAAGATGAGATCCAAAGAGCTGTCACTATCAGTGAAGCAAGCCATCATTAGGCTGAAGAAACAAAACAAACCCATCAGAGAGATAGCAAGAACATTAGGTGTGGCCAAAACAACTGTTTGGAACATTCTCAAAAAGAAGGAACGCACCGGTGAGCTCAGCAACACCAAAAGACCCAGGAGACCACAGAAAACAACTGTGGTGGATGACCACAGAATTCTTTCCCTGGTGAAGAAAACACCCTTCACAACAGTTGGCCAGATCAAGAACACTCTCCAGGAGGTAGGTGTATGTGTGTCAAAGTCAACAATCAAGAGAAGACTTCAGAGTGAATACAGAGGGTTCACCACAAGATGTAAAACATTGGTGAGCCTCAAAAACAGGAAGGCCAGATTAGAGTTTGCCAAACAACACCTAACAAAGCCTACACAGTTCTGGGACAAGATCCTATGGACAGATGAGACCAAGATCAACTTGTACCAGAGTGATGGCAAGAGAAGAGTATGGAGAAGGAAAGGAACTGCTCATGATCCTAAGCATACCACCTCATCAGTGAAGCATGGTGGTGGTAGTGTCATGGCGTGGGCATGTATGGCTTGAAATGGAACTGGTTCTCTTGTATTTATTGATGATGTGACTGCTGACAAAAGCAGCAGGATGAATTCTGAAGTGTTTCGGGCAATATTATCTGCTCACATTCAGCCAAATGCTGCAGAACTCATTGGACGGCGCTTCACAGTGCAGATGGACAATGACCCAAAGCATACTGCAAAAGCAACCAAAGAGTTTTTGAAGGGACAGAAGTGGAATGTTATGCAATGGCCAAGTCAAATCACCTGACCTGAATCCCATTGGGCATGCATTTCACTTGCTGAAGACAAAACTGAAGGGAAAATGCCCCAAGAACAAGCAGGAACTGAAGACACTTGCAGTAGAGGCCTGGCAGAGCATCACCAGGGATGAAACCCAGCGTCTGGTGAAGTCTATGCGTTCCAGACTTCAGGCTGTGATTGACTGCAAAGGATTTGCAACCAAGTATTAAGGGAAAGATTGATTTATGATTATTATTCTGTCCCATTACCTTTTGGTCCCTTAACAAGTGGGAGGAACATCTGCAAACTGCTGTAAGTCCTATACCATTCACCTGAGTTGGATGTACATACCCTCAAATTAAAGCTGACAGTCTGCAGTTAAAGCACATTTTGTTCGTTTCAGTCCAACTCCATTGTGGTGGTGTATAGAGCCAAAGATGTTAGAATTGTGTCGATGTCCCAATATTTCTGGACCTGACTGTAGTTTCAGGATGGGACTTGTTCACTGGGCAGGTCGCACTGATGGTCTGCAAAATATAAAAGAAAATTCCATAAATCAAGGCAATTTATACATCTGACACGTGTCATTGACTGCTGTGGGACGGCTTGAGTTCAGGCCATCTCACGGCAGGCAACGGCAAGCACTGGCTGTGGGGAGAGGCCGAGGCGGGCCATTGAAGTTAGCAGGGCAACGAGTACACCCACGTCTTCAAGGCCCACCCTCTGCATCGACCCCAGATACATGTATACCCACATATCAGACCCGCAGATACATGTATACCGACATATCAGACCTCCAGATACATGTATACCCAGACATCAGACCCGCAGATACATATATGCCCACATATCAGACCCGCAGATACATATATGCCCACATATCAGACCCGCAGATACATGTATGCCCACATATCAGACCTGCAGATATAAGTGTACCCACATATCAGACCCACAGATACATGTATATGTGGCACTCTGTGTATTAAATCGGTATTAAACTCATTGCACCCCAAAAGAGTACTGTAAATAGGACTAAGTAGAAAGCATTTTTTTGTTATTATTGAAATTTACCAGAACATAGTTCTGTTGCTGCTGTTCTGACCTCCTACCAGCGGGTGTCACTGCTGTGTCCTCAGCCACAGAAACTGTACTTAATACCATGTGGTTGTCTCAGTGATTCAGTAATCCTGAAGTTACCACTGGATGCAGTTAAGAGAGAGTGTGCACAGTGCATCCAGAGTAAAAACAGAATCTTTTATCTGTTTCAGGTAGGCAGAAAAGTATCTAAAGTCTAACAGTTAATGAGAAAGGTTATTAGAGATTTTATGTAAATAGGAGTTTAGTCAGACAGACCCCTGCAGACTGATTGCTGTGACAGGCCTGGTGTAATATGCATTGTAAACTGCAGTAGCTGTATTAATGTCTGTATAGTTGTTCTCTCCTTTAACATGGAGAATGTCATTTAACAGAATGAAGGAAGCATCAGTGTTTTATGCTGTTAAATCGGTCTGGTTACACAGGTTGCTAAATGGATTCACTGCAGCCACGTGTTGTAATCAACATGGCTGAATTAGGAAAGCATGCTAGTATAGTAACAGAAGCCTTATGTACGAGTAACTCCAGTTCCCAGAATCAGTTTTAAGTAGGTTTTATTTCTGAGACAATGTGCAGAATGTTATTACTTGTGTATGATATTTGTTCTGTGCAATCTCCAACAGAGATTGAAAGTGAAACCAGATTATATTTTGTTGCTAGGTAGATTTGTTTAATTCTAGATATGTTTGGTACCAATTGTTATTTAAGATAGACTGTATAATAAATTAGGATTTTATGTTATATAGATTCAGTAATCCTGAAGTTACCACTGGATGCAGTTAAGACAGAGTGTGCACAGTGCATCCAGAGTAAAAACAGAATCTTTTATCTGTTTCAGGTGAACTCATAAAATAAATGTGTTGTACCCGAACAAGCTCCGTCTCTTATTCTAAAGAGTGCAACATATACCCACATATCAGACCCACGGATAAATGTATACCCACACATCAGACCCGCAAATACATGTATACCCACTGCACCTTGCAGCAGGTTAATGCTGTGGCTGGTCATTGTGTATATATAACAAGAAAGAGTGCACACCAAACAACATGTTCAAACAGTACAGAAGAAACTACAACGGCAGCTAAATTCATTTAAACAGGAGATTTTACCAGGTTTAACCCTTTAAATGCATACAAACAATTCTTATCCCCTTCAAAAGCACTATAGTTCTTAACCCTTTAATGTTGAGCTCTGTTGAAAAATGGTGGAAGTTTGATGATAAACCCACAGGTTCTATTTAACCTTGATCTGCAGGGAGCTTCAGAAAGGACTGGGTCCTCAACAAGTAAGTTTATCCCATAAGAGCAGTCATTAGGTTAGTATGATAGGACCTGCCAAGGGTGGAATACATTGTCGCTGTTGGCAGGCTTACGCAATCCACGGCCATCCATTGCAAACTAAACTTCCATAATTTTTCAACAGAGCTCAACATTAAAGGGTTAAGAACTATAGTGCTTTTGAAGGGGATAAGAATTGTTTGTAGGCATTTAAAGGGTTAAACCTGGTAAAATCTCCTGTTTAAATGAATTTAGCTGCTGTTGTGGTTTCTTCTGTACTGTTTGAACATGTTGTTTGGTGTGCACTCTTTCTGTTTTGTTGTATCATATTGTCTTGAGATGCACCCGCACTGAAAGCGTAGATAAGGTTGAGTGCTGCCCTTCTTGTGTAATAAATATATATATATATATATGGATTTGTTTCTTTTTTTCTTGGAAGAGACGTCACAGAGTGGCCTCCGCACCCTCACACACCTTATACTGAATGAACCTCCCCTAACATTTTCTGACTTTTCTGGAAGCTCCAAAGCAAAAGTGAAACTCTGCTTCTTGGTTTGGCTCCTGGTTTGATTTTGTCTGATCCTCCATTACTGAACCTGTTCATAATAGACCACCACAACTCCCATCACTGCCGGTGATCCTCTGCCAGCTCATGAGTCAGGACCTGCGGATTATCGTCTAGGACTCCTGCAGCGCCACCAGCTTTCTGGTTCATCCCACCAGCATTTGACAGACGTACAAGCCCTCACTGACTGTAATAGCCCTTGCTGTGGACTATTATCTTCTCCAGGAATCCAGCGTGTTGCTCTCCACTCTCTGCAGCTCATTCCATCTCCAGTAAGTATTGTTGTGTCCCTGCTCCCCGTAGACCTTTTTATTCAATTTCTGGGCATTCTCTTGGACAGCTGCCGGGTCCTCCACAAGCTGCAGCTGCTGAAAGTCAGCTGTTGAGGATCCCATGGCTGTCTAGGATAATGCCTGTTCGGTTTTACGGTGGGCATTAATGGGGCCGCCTTACAAAGATCTTGCCATGTGAAGTGATGGCGCAGGCAGTCTGAGTGAACGAAGAAGGGCCCTGCTCTCCCACTGAGTCACCTGGGCACTGGACCCTCAAGGATTCAGTACAGGAGGCCTGGTAGGGGCTGGGGCTCCCTGGAGCCTCCGGGCCCATTACTGCATCATCAGCTGTACCCCCTGATGGCGGCCCTGTTTCTGGATAATTATTTTTGGAATTCTGTCTGCTTAGTTGTGTCTCTGTATTGCTGACCCTGACGTGGGTATGTTCTCATCACTGATGTGGATATGTTTCCAACGCTGAAGTGGCTGTGACCTTGACGCAGACATTGTCCTGACACTGACACACAGAGCCGGATTAACATATGGGCTGATGGATCAGCAGCTCCAGGCCCATGCCTCAGAATAGGCCCAGAGAAAGGATAAATATGTTTGCAGTTGGACCCCTGTATCTCCAGTTCCAAAGAAGCTACAGGGTCATGTGAGGTGTCTTAGATTAGAGGGGCAAAGGTTTAAAAGTAACATCAGGAAGCATTATTTTACTGAGCGGGTGGTGGATACATGGAACAGTCTTCCAGTAGAAGTGGTAGAGGCCAAAACAGTAATTGAATTTAAGCAAGCATGGGATAGGCATAAGGCTATCCTAAAGAAAAGATAAATCCAGGTAATTGGGCAGACTAGATGGGCCGAAAGGTTCTTATCTGCCGACATTTTTCTATGTTTCTATGTTTCTATGTTTTCTATGTCACTGGAAAAGCCAGAGCATGGCCTTTCCAATGATGCCAAACATGACCAGGCTTTAGGTAAGAAAAATAAAATAAATCTTTATTTCTTCTTTTTTATCTAACAGCAATATTTTTCATTTTTCAATTATAAAGTGAACAATTATGCTGCACTAACTAACCATCTAATTTATCAGGTCACCAACAAGTGTGGAGGTGATGGCACAATCCATTGATACGAACTGTTACATCAAAAACCTAACCCACCGCCACCGCACTGAAGGGAAGAGCATTGCGGGGGACTTTGCACCCCTGCGTCACTAATCTTTACACCTCACAAGGTCAAGTGAGATATTGTCATTGGACAGGGCAGAGTCTGGCCTTTGCATTGATATCAAACGTGACCATGTAAGAGCTAAAAGAAAATAAATTTTTTAATTTAACCACTTGAATGCTAAGGACGCGCTCAGCGCGTCCTCAGCATTCCCGCTGGTATGCGGAGGACGCGCTGAGCGCGTCCTCCCATCGGGGTCAGCGTTCGGCCGGGTTCCGGCCGATCTCTGGCCCCTCCGGTACGGGCTGACATCCTGGATGTCAGCCCGGCATCCGGACCAGCAGCCGCCAACATTAGGTGTCATCGCGGGGGCGCGATGACACCTAATTCAGGCGCCCCCCCCCCGCATGTGCGGAGGAGGCGCCTGAAAGGGAGGGGGGGGAGGTCCTTCGGACCTCTCTCCCTCCCGATCGGCGGCGCACAGGGGCTTAACCCAGGCATCATTTGGAAGGGCACAGCCTGCCCTTCCAAATGATGCCTGGCATTAACCCCTGGGGAGCTGGATCGCGAATCGGCGCTGAAAAGCGCCGGTTCGCGATCCTTTCCCGGAGCTGGCCGACATCTTGGATGTCGGCCAAGCTTCCGGGAACTCCCCCAGAGGACTGGCGTCATCGTGCGTAGCACGATGACGCCAGTCCTACAGTTAACCCCTAACTGCCACCAAGTGTGGAGATAGGGAGTTCCAATGAACTCCCTATCTCCCGATCCGTGGCAGTTAGGGGTTAAATTTTGGTATCGTTGGATCGGCCAGAGCATGGCCGTTCCAACGATACCAAACATGAAAGTTAAAAATTTTGTAAAAAAAAAAAAAAAAAATTTTAAAAAAAAATTAAAAAAATAAACACTTTTTTTTTTTTTTTTGGTTTGTTAGTGTAGCAATATTGTTCCCATTTCATTTATAATGTGAACAATGATGCTGCACTAACGATTTTTGTATGCGGTGCGTTTGTTAAAAATAGTGTCATTTTCCCCAAAAAAAATGTAACGAGACCCCATCTCTAATTTTTTTAACAAGCGCACCCCATACAAAATATAACCGCAATTGCTCGCATGTTAAAATGTGGAAAAAAACACTTTACACATTGTAAATTATTGAAAATACATATTTTATTGCATTTTTGTTATAATATACAGACATGACATAACGTATACATATAATAATGACATATTATGAATCTACCGAGTCTGACGGAAAGAACGATATATAATATGTCGGTGTCATATACTAAAATAAGCCTTAAAAACACGTTTAAACATGATGCGCAAAACAGGTAAAAAATGACCTCAGCACAGGGGCGGGAAAAGCCTCAGCAGCGAAAGGGTTAATTATTTTTAGTTCCAAAGCAATGGCATTGTCCATTTGTCACATATAAAATGAGCAATACCACTGCCATTACTCACCTTTTAATTTCCCACACTGGGAGCAAGGTCAGTGTTTTATACAGTCATATTATTCATTAAAAAAACATGTTCCAAAACACAAGGGAAATATTTCATTTTTAGGTTAAAATTGTATATTTTCTCAGAAAAATACAGTAACAGGTTCTCATTTCACATTTTTAACAAGAATTCCCTATAGAATATATAACCACAAAGGTTTGAATAATAAAATGAGGAAAAATAATTTTACGCACTGTAAATGATTGAAATCTGAAAGGAAATTTACTCACACGGTATCTGGTTAGATATATCTGTATCTGCACTATTAAATAACCTAAAATATGTTTTCATTTCACTAACAGGGTTATTCAGAGAGAGGTGAAAATCAGGAGAATGACTGGAGAATGAAAAATTCTAGGTCAAAATAGCCAAACCAGAACAATTCTCCCATTTATGTCACTTTCCAAATCGACTATTTTGACCTAGAATTTTCCATTCTCCAGCCATTCTCCTGCTTTTCACCGCTCTCTGAATAACCCTGTAAATTTCAAAAAAAGTTCAACCAAATTATTCAGCTCCAGGCCCATAGACATCTTAATCCGGCCCTGCTGACACAGGCATGGTCCTGGCGCTGTTGCAGGTATGTTATAGGAACCCATAGGAACGCAGTTCCTCCACTATATTCTCAGAAGGAATGGAGGTCCCTTTTGGTCCACACACCTTTTATTAGATTCCAATCATATGTTTCCTTATTAAGTTCCCAGAAATATGATATTACAATTATCAAAAGGATTCCCTAAAACCCAACCTGTCATAATGTGTAAACACGGATTTTGAATTTGCATGCTGAGTGGTGGCTTAAGTGTGACGTGTCAGTGGTCAATTGAGGAGTAGAGAGAATCCTGGAGAGTTACTGCACGTGTGTGTGTTGTGACGTGACTGTTTCAGAGGTGTGGTTGTGGAATGGAGGTATTTAGGACCCAGGATCCTACACAGTCTGTATCTTCTACATGGGTGAAAAAGGAGTAGTCTGAACTACATTTCCCAGCAAGCAGCTCTGCAGGTGGGGGGTTACTAAGGAGCCACACCTAATGCAAACTGATGGAAGAAAAAGTGTTGTTTAACCTCTTGGCTGCGGATGAAATGTGGGGAACGTCCTCATTGACTCCCGCTATATGCGGAGGATGTTTACCACACGTCATCCGCCAGCGGGGGCCCCGGTGGAGATACTTACCTCTCTGTCTGGGGTCCCATGGCGTTCTGGCTTCAGGGAAGCCAGGCACTGAAAATAGGCCAGCCCCCCATGTAAATGACGTCATCACGCAAGCGCGATGATGTCATTTCCAGGCGACCCCCCCCCCGGCAATGCCGGGAGATCGCCTTAAGGGAGGGGGGATCCATTTGGATCCCTCTCCCTCCCTATCAGAAGGGTTTACAGGGAAAAAAAAGGCACCGCTTTGAAGGGTAGTGTCTACCCGTAAAAGCGGTGCCTTTTTTAACCCCTTAAATGCCATATCGCGATGCAGCGCCATTCGGCGCCACATCACGATCTAGCTCCGGTGAGGGCCACCATCTTGGATGGTGGCTTCACCTCCAGGTTCCCCCTCGCCTCTGTTGTATCACGCATAGCGCAATGAAATCAGATAGCCGGGGAACCCCTAGCTGCCCAGGGATTTCCCAAGGAAATTCCCTGGTGGAGATACTGGGTTCCTTTGAACCCCGATATCTCCAGAACCGTGCCAGTTAGGGGGTCATGCATGATGTCATTCGAAAGGCCTGAGCATGACCCTACGAATGATACTAAACATGACCAAGTTCAAAGTTAAAAAAAAATTAAATAAATAAATATAATATAAAAAAATAAAAACATGTGGGGCCATATTACATAGTTGGTGCTAACTTAACCAGAGCTGTTGTAAACTTACCAGAGCCATTAACATCAATGGGGTTGTTAAGTTTACAACAGCTCTGGTTAAGTTAGCACCAGCTTTGTAATATAGCCCGTGGTTTTTTTTGTGTTGTTTTTATTAATGCAGCAATATTGTTCACATTTCAATTATAATGTGAACAATGATGCTGCAGTAATGATTTTTTTCTATGGGGTGCATTTGCTAAATATCACGTAATTCCCCCCAAAAAATTTAACGAGTCCCATATCTAATTTTTGTACAAGCGCACCCCATAGAAAATATAACCGTAAACGCTCATGTGATAAAATGTGAAAAAAAAAACACTTTACACGCTGTAGATGATTGAAAACTCTAATTTTATTGCATTTTTTGTTATAATATACAAGCAGGACATTACGTATACATATGATATATTATGAATCTGCCGGAAAGAACAATATTTAATATGTCTGGGTCATATAATAAAATGTGGCTTCAAATCGCGTTTAAACCTGATGAGCGAAACCGGTAAAAATGAGCTCAGCACACAGCGGTGAAATGCGTCATCAGTGAAGGGGTTAATTTGTTCCAGGATCATATCATTTTATAACTAACGGAGCTTACACAATTCAATATTACAATAACAATAATTGGTTCACGGGCTACCCTCTGGGTTTCCCGGCTTTCCATCGTTGACAGGTGGTCAGGCATTATTATGGCCGTCAAGACACCTACTTGCTGGTCTGGGCAAGTATTTGGATTTGGACGGGAAATAATTTGTACGAATCAGAGTCACTGGTAAGCAGTCCCCATTGGGACCTTGTGGCCGCTGCGACTGACTTAAGTCCTAGGTGGTGTGTCCACAACACAAACTCTGCCACCTATACTGCTGTGGGAAACAAAACAATATATGGACTCCCTCCATGTTTGGGCCCAGAGGGTCACTTGCCCATCTTTTCTGCAACTGAATCACCTACACATTAGTTATACAAAGATAGATACATAAAAATGAGATTATCACTGATCCAAATACTCAATTTCTACATTGACTGGCCTAACAACAATACCTGCTGGTTTAAGCTAACTCTCCTAATACCCGACGGTCCCCCCTATCCCACTTGTCTGGGGGCCAGGTAAAAAATACTATTGGTAACACATCCAGCCACTTCAGTAATATCTCTTGCCACATTTTCGCCATCAATGTCTTTAGAGTTTGGTTCTTTCACTCCACTTTTCCGGAACTCTGGGACCTGGAGGCGGTGTACAGTTTCCGGGCAATGCCCAACTGGCTAATAAGTTGTTGAAGACAGGCTTGAATAGAGGCTGGGCCATTATCCGACTCAATCTCACTTGGCAGTCCATAACTGGGAATAATTTCTTTCAGTAGGCACTTACTTTGGTAGTTTTCTCTGTTCTGTTTGGGAAGGCCTCAACCCAGCCAGTCAATGTGCACGATTATCACTAGGAGATACTTGTATCCTTTGCACGGTGGGAGTACAGTAAAATCAATCTGGAGTGAGGCCATAGGTGATAGTCCGATGGGCTGTACTCCTGGCAGGTTTGTCGGTCCCGCTCTGGGGTTGTTCTTGGCGCACGTGACACACTGTCAGACAACTGTTAGAAATGTGGCTCTAGTTGTTGCTCAATTCCGTCTCTTCCTCCATGTGAACTTGCATGAAACCCTCTCACAACTTCAGGTGCCAGGGTAGCGGGCAGTACTATTCGCTCTCTGTCCAACTGGAACCATCCAGGTAGTAATGATCTTGTTCCAGGAGTTCAAATTTTTCCCTCTTTCGGGTCAGGATGACTTCAATAAATTCGTTGTTTGGCTGGGAATGGGTTCTCTTCATGTAGAAATCAAAGTTGGGTGTCAGCTCACCATTATCATGGGCGGCTTGTTCACAATTGGTGGAGTTTAGGTTATCAAAGACGATACCGATAACAATTCCGCTGCAACTTGTCTTTGTCTTGACTTCTTGTAATTGATGAAGTCTGCATTTTCACATTCATTATCATCTTCATCTTAGTGATGATCTGAACACCCCCGTGTTCGGTTCGCATTCTAACAATTTCAAAAGTTCGAGTTCAAACGCGAACCGAACTCAATGCAAGTCAATGGGACTCAAAAGTTCGAATTTTAGAGTGCCCTCCAAAGGGGCATATATGCAAGATATTTGCCGTAAAAGGTGTATGGGGTCTGGGTAGTGCCCTGGGGGACAGGAAACGAGGACAAAAAGTTAAAAAAAGTTTTTAAGGGAACAGTAAGTTTTCCATGAAATAAAGGTTAAGAATAAAAACGAAAAATTCCTTCAAATATCATGCCTAGCAGGTCCCCATAATCTGCCCGTGAAGTGGTGGATTTGAAGGATGTATAGAAAAATTTAAAAACAAAAAAATGACGTTTCAAATGACGGTAAATGTTTTTCCTTTAATCTATCCATAAACAACTGCTTGGGGCGGCAGCCTGTATGAAAAGAAGAGACGTTTTACAACACGCAGAACAAGTTTGGTGATTTTTTTGGCTCAATTATGGTGAAATTTATGCAGGCTTTGGATGAAAGTAACAATAGGTGCTTTAAAATTGGGCCTTTAGTGTCGGCAACTGTGCCGTCACACCGTAACCCCGCTGTGGTATTGTGGAAAAGTGCAGGGTTGGACCCTGCAGTCAAATATTAAAATGATATGAATCTGGTATAGGCGTCAGTGCACCCAAATATTTTGCCTTTGGTGGCAGCAAGTGCCTTCACATCAAAACCCCTCTGTGGTATTGTGGAAGATTGCAGTGGTGGAGGTTTTGATAATGCAGAAGAGATCCCCGATCTATTCAGTTACATCAGCAGCTCTAAAAAACCGGGTCAGCAATGTTTAGGCACTTGTACTGTGCTATTGTATGTGGTGAGAATTGGGGCACACCAGTAGCAACAGGAAGCAAACAGAACAGGCAGGAAATACACAGAGAGAATAGTCAAATGGCAGGCAAAGTCGGCAACAGATCGGGTCCTCAGAACAAGCAGGGTCAGTAACAAGTAAACAAACTGATTTGGTAAGCTAGCGATGCGGGAATAAAGGCTGAGACACACTGAGCGTGTAGCGACGCACAGCTTAACGAAGCGAAGAGAAGCAAACATTTTGCAGGCTTGGCTTCACTCCGCTCCGCCTCGCAGCGTGTCTACACTGCATTACGTTTGCTTCTCACCACACTGGATAGGAATCCACTAACTAAATTAAAATGTACATACAAAACCGTTTTATTTTCGCAAAGCACATGTTATATAGGCAAAAAAGTTTCTACTGAATAAAATACATCAAAAATTACTGTTAATTTATTAGGAATAGTATAAAAATATAAAAAAGGTAACCCCTGATCATATGTATAATAGGGACACGAAGCGCAGTGTACAGAGTAGGGATGCATTGATACCACCACACACAGACATATACGCATATATCAACACGCAGACCTATATATACATATATATCAACACGCAGATATATATATATATATATATATACACCGACCCACGGACCTCAGACCATATACACATACGCACATGGGGGGTGGCATGTGGACAATCTCAATTAAATGCGCCCCCCATTTGGCTGATCCCTCCAGAAGAAATGTTGAACCCGACAGAGCAAAGAATATATATATATTTTTTTGTAAATAAAAGTTTTTATTGTAATTTTTCACAGTAAACAAAGATATACGAAAGTTGTACATGTATCAAAGTCATCAGCTCGCAGGCTGGGCGGTGGCATCATCATAAAACAACATGTATCTTTTACATTCGCGTTAGGTATCAGACGTAGAAGACTAAGTATCAGCATCAAGTCAGATTAACGTTGTTGGGATCACGTGGAAAGGGTAAATTAAACGAAGACCAAAAAAGGGGGGTATTGGGGAGGGGGGAAATGGCCTGGGAATGTGGGCAAATCCCTACTGGGCACAGAAACCATAAAACAGTGCATTCACTATACGTCAAGGGTAGAGACTAGAGCGTTTTAAGAAGGAATGTGGTCAGATACAACGTCACATTGGCTCAATTACAGTAACAAGGCACGAAATTCTGCTCCTCCAGATTGTAGGATCCAAGCAGTGGTGTATTTAGGTTTTGTGCTGCCCTAGGCCTGACTAAACTCGTGCACCCTCTAATTTAAATTTGAGGCACCCCCTCCTGTTTAGGGCACGCCTCTTCCTGGTTAATCCCCACCCTTCCTCTTTAAGCTCCACCTTTTCCTCTCTTTATATTAAAAGTGGATACCAAGTGCCTACTTGTATATTTTGTATACCATTTCAAATGTATCTATTGAGATAACTAAAATTATGAAATGTTTAAATTCAAGCATTTTTACAAAGAACAGCCATGCATGTCAAGTATACTGGAACACAGCCGCTCTAATTGGTTGAACAATAAAATACACAGAAACATGCACTGCATATGAACGTATCACAGAGCTGCACAGCAATAAAACTCACAGTAATGTGCAGTGTGTATGAGTGTATCCCATAGCTCCAGGGCAATAAAACTCACAGTACTATGCAGTGTGTATCACAGAACCCACAGCAATAAAACTCCCAGCAATGCAATGTGTGGTGTGTATGAGTGCATCAGAATCCACTGCAATAAAACTCCCAGCATACCAAGTGTATATGAGCACACAGCAATTATTTATTCTACATTTACCGGCCTCTGTCCGCGGTAGGGCTGTGTGCAGAGTCAGCAAGGACTGTGTACAGGCTCAGCAGGAGGTCCCTCCAGGCCACGTTAGGATCACGGCTGTGCCTGTGCGTGGAGCCATCTTGTCAGCAGTGGGGTGCCACTGCCAGAGGGTGCACCGTGGCTTTGATTCCCTTCCCGGTGGGTGTTCAGTCCAGAATAGTGTGACAGTCCATGTTAACGAAAGGGCGGGCAGCTGCGTGCATGCATGTCACGTGGTTCAGCCAGTCAGGTGGTACTGAGACTCAGTACCACCTGAATGGCCGGACCGAGTGTGACCTGCACGCAAGCAGCCTCACCAGGAGCCAGGCAGCTCAATGACAAATTTCTATCACTGCAGTGCTGGTTAAGGAAAGGTCCACTTTAAACAGCAGTAAGCAGACAGGGCTTCATATTCTGCTGATAAACCCCCCCTTTACCTGCCGTTTACGGTCATCTTCTCTCTCTGGACACAAATCACATCCCCCTCCCCTCTCCTAGAGCTGCTGCGGGGCAGGGGAGGAGCTATGGAGGGAGGAGAGGGGGATTTTTATTCTATTTGATTTTATTCCGTATGCAAACGCCATGCTCCGCTGCTCGTTGTTTGAGAACAAAGCTCAAAGCTGACACACAGTGACAGTGGCACCTCCTAGTACCCCCTAATGACACCCCAATAATCACTGGTACCTGGGGCGGCCCGCCCTCCGCCACTCCTCTAAGTACATCACTGCTCTGGTGATATGCTCACACACAAGTTTGGCGAACTGCCAGCAAGTACGGTGCTGTTTGAAGGCAGTGCAAATCCCCATAGAGAAGTAATGGTTAATCTATTCAGAGAACACCAAACAGCAGAGAAATGTCAGTGAAATGCCCTGATGTTCGGTGGTTTCAATCAGCAGGTTTATTCAGGCGAACCCCATAGGTTTCAATGTTAAAAATATTCCCGTTTTTTATGCAATATCTAATAAACCATTTATTATTTTTTTGTTTAATATATTTTTATTTTGTTTACAGAAGATTATTTTCCAGACATAGGAATTCACTGTACACCAAAGTTATACAAGACCTTGCAGTTATCAACATATTACGGTGCACACATATACAATAAACATTTATCACGACCAAGCTTCATAACTTGTTACCATCCTAGATTAAGAAAGGGTCGTTAGGGTGTGTACGAAATTTAGACTCTAAGGTAAATGGGAATATAACAGGGGAGCAAAACGATGCAATAAACACTCACCTCACAATACTAACATCACAGTTCTAAAGCATAAAAGTCGAAGCAGCGAAACACACGGTTCAATGGGAATCCTACGTCTTAGCATTTTTAATAAAGTACTATAACGTTTATGGCTTTTAGATATCATGTCTATAGCACCATCTCATTGGTGATGTTGCGGAATGTCTGTAGGCTTTGATTTCCTTTTGGCTAGAAAATCTGACCACCAATACCATAAAGCGAAATATTTATCATATTTGTTTTCTAGAGATAAACACTGCTCCTCCATCTCCCGGACCCCCTCCACTGCCTGTATCCATTCTGTAATAGTAGTTGGATCAGTAGAGCGCCATTTTTTAGGGATTTGAGCTTTTGCCACATTAAATAGTTGGATTGCTAACGATTTTCTATAAGTAAGTGATGATAGGGGGACCAGGTGAAAAAGCGCCACTTGGGGGGTTGGTAGGAGTGCCAGATCAGTGATTTCATTTATTATTCGAAAGATGGAGTCCCAATAGGTTTTAATAAGCGGGCAAGTCCACCAGATATGTAAGAGAGTGCCTGGCGACAGGGTACATCTCCAACATCTGTCAGTGGCAGTTGGGAATATTTTATGTAGCCTAGTCGGTGTTAAGTACCACCTGGATAAAAATTTATAATGGGACAGTTGTATGTGCAAACTTCTAGAGGCATGTGCTGCAGTCTGAAAAAAATTTCCCCAGTCATCCTCCGATATGGGATCTATAAGTTCAGTATTCCATTTCTTGGCATAGGCCGGTAATGTTGGGGTAGAAGCATCTAATAATGTGCCATATATCATAGATAATGTGTGCGGAAGGGGTGGATCTGTAACACAAAGAGTTTCAAACGGAGATTCATCTCTCCGTAATCCGCTCAACTCTCCTATTGACAGCAGAAAGTGTTTTATCTGGTTATACCGAAAGCATTCTAGAAGTGTATGTTTGTCTCCTTTCAATAGTACGCCTATATGTTTTAATCCGGAGTCATCTATACATTCAGTCAATGGTAGATAAGGGCTCTCGACTGTCTGTGGAAGGAAGCCATGGTGCATTCCCTCTGGGAAAAGCAGGTTGTGTGTAACTGGCATGAATGGAGAGGGATGAGGGGAAAGGGTCAGTGTCCTCCTCAATTTCCACCATTTAAGGAGGGTAGGTGTTATTAACGGATGGGAGGTGTGCAGAAGGAATTGTACCGACTGCCATGGCAGGGTGGTTATGGGCACTTTTAGGTTTCTCTGTTCTAAGTGTACCCATAGTTTATGGGGTGGCGATTTGGATCAGTCGGCTAATTTCAAAAAAAGTGCTGCCGTATGGTATAGTTCCAGGTCTGGCAATCCCAAACCCCCTCTATTGCGATGTCGGGTCATAACAGTATAAGGTATACGGGGTGCATATCGTTCCATATGTATTTAAGAAAAAGTAGATTTAAGCTGACGATAGAATGCAGGTGGTACCCCTATCGGCACTGATTGGAATATATACAAGAACCGTGGGAGGATATTCATTTTTAAGATGTTAATCCTTCCCAGCCAGGAGACATGAGGGATGCGCCACCTTTTTAGGTCTTGTTCCACTTTCCGTAATAGCGGTTCGTAGTTGGCATTATATAATTTAGTTAAATCTTTGGGGAGTGTAACTCCCAGGTACCGAAGTGAGTCAGCTCTCCATTTAAAGGGGAATCTCCTCGATACCTCCTCCCGCACCTCTCCCTGTACCCCCACTCCCATCACCTCACATTTAGCTCGATTGATCTGAAAATTAGAGAGTCTACCGTATACGTCAAGTTCCTCCATAAACTGTCCTAACGATTTCACCGGGTCCGTTAGGGTAAGGAGAATGTCATCGGCAAATGCCGCCACTTTGTAATGGTGGAATGGTAGATGAAAGCCCTTAATTTGAGGGTGATCCCTAATTCGTTGAAGGAGAGGTTCCAAGGTTAACACAAATAGTAGGGGCGACAACGGGCAACCCTGTCGTGTACCGTTATGGATGTGCAAATCATGTGAGTACGTTCCATTTACTTTCAGAGAAGCCTTCGGGTTGCTATAGAGGGATCTTATCCACATCAACCACCGTGGTCCAAAGCCTAATATAGACATCGTTTCCAACAGAAACGACCAGTCCAATCGGTCGAAGGCTTTTTCTGCATCAATGGAGAGAAAGAGGGTAGGAGTATTAGTATTACATGCCATATGTACCAAAGCTATAGCCCGTTGTGTGTTGTCCCTTGCCTCTCTGGAAGGGATAAATCCCGTCTGATCTGGATGTACAAGGTTATTAATCAATGGATTAAGACGTGTTGCCATCATTTTGGCCATGAGTTTCACATCTGCATTCAATAAAGAGATCGGCCTGTAGTTCGTGACCTGGGTATGGTCTTTATCGGGCTTAGGGATGAGCGTTATATGAGCTCTTAATGTCGAGGGGTCTAGACTGATATTGTCATCAAGGGAATTAATCATTTTAAGGAGATGAGGACTCAGAAAGGGGAGGAACGTTTTGTAATAAGCTATGGTAAAACCATCTGGTCCCGGGCTCTTACCAGTGGCAGTGGACCGCATTGCCTCAAAAAGTTCTTTTGGCGTGAAAGGTGCCTCAAGGGTTTCAGCCACCTCTGGTGACAGAGATGAGTGTAGTGACTCCTTTAAGTAAGCACGTATGTCCACTTTACTAGGAGGTGAATCTCTCAAGCAGTAAAGGGAGGAAAAATATTTATGGAATGCAGCTGTGATATCGCTAGTGAGATGGTGCATTTTACCCTCCTCTCCTTGTATTTTTGGTATGTACGTGGTCTGGTGTCTCTGTTTCAGAGCGTTGGCCAATAGTCTCCCGCATTTATTACCCTGTGAGTAGTAGAGTCTTTTGGTCAGTTGTAGCGTGCGCATTGATTGTTGTGAGAGGAGGGAAGTCAGTTTCGCTCGCTGTTCCGTTAGTTCTTTAAAAACGTCTAGAGAATGTGACGATTTATGTGATGTTTCCAGAGTGTGGATGCTGTGAACGAGGTCTCCCACCGCCGCCCTCCCCTCCCTCTTACGCTGCGCCCCTATTTGAATGAGTTTACCTCTAAGTACACATTTATGTGCCTCCCAGAGCAATGGTGGTGTTATCTCCGGCGTGTCATTTTCTATAAAATATTGGTTGATAGCGTCTTGAATCTCCTGACGTATTAGAACATCACGTAATAACGCTTCATTTAAGCGCCAAGAGCATTGCGGGGACGGGATGGAATCGATTTCAATCTTAATTGAGACCGGGGCATGGTCAGACCAGGTAATGGGAGCTATCGTCGCAGTTTGTAAACATTGTAAGTGGTGATGAGATAGGAGGAAAGTGTCAAGTCCAGAATACGATTTTGCCACCGGAGAATAGAATGTATAATCTTTGGTGAATGGGTGTAGAGTCTTCCACCCATCCACCAATTGGTATTGATGGAGAATTTGTAGAAATCTGCGGCGTAGCGAGGGGTCTACCAGAGGGGAGTTAGGAATTCCGTCTCTAGAAGAATCGAGAGGGACGTTAAAGTCACCTCCACAGATTAAAATGCCCTCCGTAAAGCCATCAAGTTTCGCCAAGATAGATCGTAATGCTCCACATTGACCCTTATTCGGGAGGTATATATTAGCCATAGTGATACATCGATCCCCCAGGGTACCCTTGATAAATAAATAGCGACCGTAAGGGTCATTAAGCTGGTGCGTGCAAGTGAATGGAATATGGCGGGCAACGAGAATAGCTACTCCTCTAGCTTTAGATTCTATGTAATTACTGTAAAAACCTTGGGGGTAGTGGCGCGATGTCAACGAGGGTGCCGCGTCATCCCTGAAGTGGGTCTCCTGGAGAAATAATATGTCCCCTTTCTGTCTGTGGAAGTCAATCAACGCCATACGTCTTTTCTGCGGAATGTTTAACCCTCATACATTCCACGACATAAACTTTACTTTAACCATTTAAATAAATCATGTGCATGAAAAACAGCCTATCTGCATCAGACGTAACTATTAGATTATAGAAGTAAACTAAAACCGTGTGTTGGGGTGTTTGCGCGAGAACACCGATAATAATCAGAATCATCGTGAGAAAGTTTAAGTGAACATTGCATCTTAAACATAGAAACCTACATAAGAACAAAGTAATACAGAATCGTACCGGGTGACGGTGTAAAACCTGCGATCTAAAAAAGTATCGTCCAGGGCTTAAAAACATTGTCTTGTCCAAAAAATGGAAATAAAAAAAGAAAATTCCACCGCAACTGTGGGGGTGTCAAAAAAAAAAAAAAGAACGGTCCAAAAACCAAGGGGGGTTTGCAACTATAGAGGAGTTACAAGGCCGAAACCATATCCATAATCTGGAGCAAGTAAGGGAGAACCATCGCACCAAGTGCTGAATAAGGACTGCCCGTCTAGGCAATGATCCTGACAAGTAGATGGTAATGCCAGGGTCTATGGATGGTGTATTTTGTGAAGGTGGACCTAATAATATCCAACATGGCTTCCATGACGAGGTAATGGCAGACTACTTGTTTAGAGGTGAGGAGACGTCTGCAGAAGCCATCGAATCAATCTGGAGCTTTTTGTGAAGGGGTAGACGGTTGAGATCTAGGTGGGCCACGATTCCTCTTCTGTGGCGTTTGCCATCTCGGACGCTGTGGTTGGGGGAGTGGGGGCACCAGATCTAGGCTCGTGCCTCCGTACCACTCCGGAATAGACACTCCTTCCAGGCCCAGTGTGGACAACAAGGGTGACAGGTCCCCAGCTCCCGATATCACAAAGTGGGTACCATCCAGTGTCGTCTGTAGGGTAAACGGGTACCCCCATCTGTATTTTACTTGTCGTTCCCTCAGGATATCTGTTATGGGTTTTAAGATCCGTCTCGCTTGTAGCGTGGTCCAGGAGAGATCCGGATAAACTTGTAAGATGTTTCCTTCCATGTCCAGCACCTCTTGATTACGGGCTGCGTGCAGCACGTCTTCTTTCTGGCGATAATAATGGAATCTACAGATGACATCTCTGGGGGCAGCCGTGGGGGCCCCCCGAGGTTTCAAGGATCTGTGAGCCCTATCAAAATGTATTGGGGCCTCTGGAGAGCGTCTCAGGAGGGCATTAAAAATGGCTCGCAAGGTGTCAGAGAGTATCTCTCGGGCGTCATGGGGTTCAGGTAGTCCTCTAATACGCAGATTATTATGACGCCCCCGGTTGTCTTGATCGTCAAGAGTACGGTGTAGGCGTTGGAGGTGTATGTTGTGGGCCATCATACCTGTTTCCAAATGTAATAGACGATCCTCCAGCAGCTCTCGTTCCTCTTCCAGGACCTGCACTCTGGACCCCACGTGTTTTATATCCGCTCCCACAGACTCCAGCCACGTTGTGAAAGATGTTTCCAACTTTTGCAGCATTTTCTCCAAGTCTTCCCTCGTCGGCAGGGTACGTAGTATGTCCTTCACTGACCCCTCTGAGTCCACCGACGGTGCCGGGCTATCAGCCGGAGACAGCGTGTGTGAGGCTGGAGAAATCGGCGCCATTTTGGGACCAAGCGGCGGCTTGCTTGCGGGCGGCGTGTCTGCGAAATACTGGCCAATATCGCCGCGTTTTTGAGGGTTAGGGGGTCCCTTCGACGTTGGGGCAGTTTGTGTTCTCTTTTTAGAGGTCATGGTACCTCAAATTAGTGCTGGTCTCCCTTTATAAGCGTGGTTCAGGCCGGAGCACCTCCACTATGCTGCCGGCTGCATCAGCGTTCAGGCCATGCCCTCACCATTTATTATTTTAATTTGCAGTAAAAAGTCTTTATTGATTTTTTTTTTGTACCTTTTAGTGATTTTTCAGAATTTTTTAGGCTAAATTCCCCCCCTTTTTTTATAGCGGTTTTTCTTTTCCTGTAACTGAACTTTTTATTATCAATCATAGGATCTTATATGTAAATTCCAGACATTTTCGTTCAGTAGTTCTTTTGAAAACAGCAGGGGATGGGTTTGCGGTGGCAGCATACAGCGGCCGACTCCATGCACTTTGGGGGCCCTGCGGTGAATGGTGAATTCACTGCAGGGTGGGGAAATTTTATTCCCCGATGTGCAGGGAACTACAGAACACCAAAATGTTGTCGTCATTTCGGTGCTCTGTGAGTAACCCAATTAGTGGTGAGGTTTTTTGTTGTCCCCTGGAAAGTGAAAGCCTGGGCCTTGCCTACCCAGGACATACTTGAAAATTAGTGACATCTCAATGTTTCCTTCCTGGTAAAATAGTTTGCAAAAGTAAAAAAAAAAGATTTTTTTTTTATTTTTTTTAGGGGTGGGGCCACCCAGCGGGCCGCCGCCCCCTGGAAAGTGCCGCCCTAGGCCTGGGCCTTGTTGGCCTAGGCCAAAATACACCAGTGGATCCAAGTACTCCAAATCTGAGTATATTGGGCCGTCATACCGTTCATTAAGTAATACAGTTGTTCGACTCTATGGAGCTCTTCCATTTTAGAGAGCCAAAGGTGCATGGGAGGGCTCACCCTTTGCTTCCAAAATAAGGGTATTAGACTTTTGGCAACATTCAGAATTCGGATACACACCGATTTTTTGTAACCTGAAGTAGCGTAGTGTACATGATGTAATAGCATGGTGGCTGGCCGGAAGTCGGGGGGGGGTTCTATGAACAGTTGAGTGATTTTATGTATCTTTTCCCAGTATAAGCGAATTACTGGGCAAGACCACCATATGTGAAGTGCCGATCCTGGGCTTTCACCACAACGCCAGCACTCATCCGACATATCAGGAAACACGTGACTAAGCTGTTCAGGGGTCTTATATCACAGGGATAGTAATTTATATGCCATCTCCTGTGTTTTCGATGAGACCGAGCAGTGGTGTGTAAGGTCGCAGATTTTCCCCCATTGGGAGTCGGACAGAGTAGTTTCTAACATCATCTCCCAACTGCCCATAAACCTCGGCGGGGGGGTTCTATTTGAGCGCTGGAGGAGTTCATATAAATAGGACACGCCATGTGGCAGTAGGTCAGCTGTCATGCACTGTTTTTCAAATTCTGTTAGAGGGTGGGTCAGTTTTGTGCGTTGGGGTATAGATCTGATAAAGCTAGCAATCTGTTGATATCGGAGGTATCGTAGGAAAGTCACTGCCCTATCGCCCAGTATATCAGTAAGCGAGGCAAGTTGTTGGTCTCGAAATACGTCACGAATGCACGGTGTTTGTGTTTGCAGCAAGTCTGTGAATATCGACGGGGTGTAAGATGTGGGCATGGAGGCTTGGCATAACAATGGCGTAAGCGGCGACGGGTCGGAGGACAGGTCTAAAACATGCATTACTCGATGCCATATACGTAGTGTAGCTGAGGTGTAATGTAGATCACGTACCCGGCATAGCCCTTGCAGTTTAGGCAGCCAAGGGAGGACAGTGAGGGGAATCCCGGCTTCGTCTTGTTCAACCACTCCCCACACTTTGAGTTCGCGGGGTTTTGCCCATTCCAAAATACGCTGAAGGTGGCAAGCCGTATGGTATATCGCAAAGTCTGGGATGGCAAGCCCCCCCCGTGCTTTAGGTAGGGTAAGGATGGAAAATTTTAGCCTCGGTCGGGATCCCCTCCATACATAATTCGAGATCTGCGTCTGTAGGTCCCGAAAAAAGGTTCGCGGGAGGTCAATGGGAATCGTCTGAAAGAGGTATAAAATACAAGGGAGTACATTCATTTTGATTGTCTGGACGCGACCCAGCCAGGAAATGTGCGGATAGTTCCAGGCCTTCAGATCCGTGGAGATAGTCGCGAGCATGGGCGCAAAGTTGTCTCTGAACATTAAAGTATGGTCAGAGGTCAACCAGATTCCCAGGTACTTAATTCTATCCTCGGCCCATTGGATCGAGAAGTTTGGCCGTATGGATTGAGCCTTCGACCGCGGCATGGACACATTTAACAGGAAGGACTTGGTGAAATTAATTTTCAAGTTGGAGAGGTTACCGTATACTTCAAAAGCTTTCAGTAAGTTGGGCAAAGTCGTTTCTGGGTGAGTCACAAAAAGGAGATCATCCGCGAAAGCAGCTACCCTGTGCTCCGTTCGGCCAGTCCGGATCCCTCTGATGTCCGGGCTAGCCCTTACAGAGGACAGGAAGGGCTCCAATGCCAATACAAACAACAATGGGGAGAGTGGGCATCCCTGCCTAGTACCGTTCCTTATCTTAAAGGGCTCCGTATAGATCCCATTCACGCAAACCCGTGCAGTTGGATCCGAATATAGAGCCCAGATCCATGTGCATAGATTAGGACCTAGTCCAACCTGAGAAAGAGTTGCAAACAAGAATTCCCAGTTTACTCTGTCAAAGGCCTTCTCCGCGTCCGTAGAGAGGAGGAGAAGGCCTTCTCGTTGTCTCGTTGCCCTATGCATGATCGTCAGTGCCCATATGGTGTTGTCTCGCGCCTCCCGCCCTGCCACAAATCCCACCTGATCTTGGTGTATCAACCCCGGGACATAAGGTGTAAGTCGTGTAGCCAGGATCTTCGCATACAGTTTGAGATCGCAATTTAATAGGGAGATGGGGCGGTAGCTGTCGCACCTCTCAGCATCTCTACCTTCCTTAGGAATTAAAGATATGTTGGCCGCCTGAGTTTGGGACGGAATGGTGTGGCCTTCCAGAATGGCATTAAAAGCCACTAGGAATCTGGGGTAAAGAATTTTCGCAAATCGTTTATAATATTGCAGGGGAAGGCCATCTGGGCCTGGGCACTTGCCCTTTTTAGAAGATTTTACCGCGTCACTCAATTCTTCTATAGTTAAGGGTGCGTCTAACAGTTGGGCAGTTTCAGGTTTGAGGCGTCGCGTGACGTGTTGGGAGAGATAGGCATGAATCTTTTGCGAATGAAGTGTGCGTCCTGCGTCCGTCTCCGGAGTGGGCAGGTCATATAGAGTCGCGAAGTAGGAACGAATCGTAGGGAGAATGCGGTGTGGTAGATGTTGTGTTTTGCCATGTGTGTCCCTGATTTTGGCAATGTAAGTGGTCGAATGGCGGGCACGTAGCATACGAGCCAGCAGTCTCCCACTCTTGTCTCCATGAGCAAAGAAAAATGTCTTGGAACGTAAACAGTGTCGGTGGTACGTGGAATTAAGAAGAGTGGCCAGTTCCCGGCGTAGGGCTGTTAAGTCGGTTAACTGGGCAGGGTCAAGGGATTCCTTAT
Organism: Leptobrachium leishanense; assembly: GCA_009667805.1. Classification (NCBI taxonomy): domain Eukaryota; kingdom Metazoa; phylum Chordata; class Amphibia; order Anura; family Megophryidae; genus Leptobrachium; species Leptobrachium leishanense. Next base: position 38,707 of record RXON01000382.1, on the reverse strand, counting down.
GTAAGGTCTCCAGGTCGTGAATGCGAGCTAAGAGATCGATTGTAGCTGCCTCCATGCGTTTTTTTTGCTCTGACGCCTTACGAATATAAAACCCACGTATGACTCATTTATGTGCTTCCCAGATGGACAGTGGAGACACATCTGGCGTGTCATTGTCCTGAAAATATAGGGCTAGGGTCTGCTCACAGTCGTTTGAAGTCGGGGGGTCAGTCAGGAGGAAATCATTAAGTCGCCAGGCTGGGACGGTAGGGCGATGCAGAGGGGAAAGAAGACGCATTGTGACCGGGGCATGGTCAGACCATGTCAAAGATCCAATCCGGACCGATTGTAAATCAGATAAATAATAGTGCGGTATAAAGAAATAATCCAGTCGAGAATAGATCTGCGCAGGGTGTGAAAAATAGGTGTAGTCTTTGTCCTCCGAGTGCATTGCCCTCCAACAGTCCACTAATCTGTGTGTATGCAACAATTTGGAGATAGAGCGAGTGACATGTGGGGGGACAGCTGAGCGTCCCGAGGATGTGTCAAGGCGGGGATCCAGTGGTACATTCAAGTCGCCCCCTAAAACTAGACAGCCCTCAGAGAACTCAGTGATGAGAGGAAGAAACTTGTTCATAAATCTATGTTGTCCCTTGTTCGGTGCGTAGAAGTTTGCAAAAGTATACTTGCGTCCCGCTATTTCTCCCTTTACCATTACATAACGGCCATCTTTATCGGATAGAGTTGCTTGTTGGATAAAGGGGACAGATTTGTGAAATAAAATCGCCACGCCCTTAGATTTGGTCACCGCATTGTTACTAAAAAAGCCTATTGGGAACCAGGGGTTTGTGAGTCTCGGAGCCGCCCCTTCTCTAAAGTGTGATTCTTTGATAAACACCACTGAGGCACATGCTTTCTGGAAATCACGTAGAGCCCCCGAAAGTTTCTCAGGTATGTTTAGGCCACTGGCATTAATGGACATTAACATGAGAGGTTCCTGACGCACGGCCATTATTGAAGGATAGCGAAGGAGCTCCCTAGGCCACCCCCACTCCCACAGGAAGGGGTAAGGAAGGGGACCAGGGATCTAAGGGAATGGGTTATAAGTGGTAACTATATACACTCGGAGAGGCGGGGTTGACGGGGGCAGGAAGAATCCAACAGACCAACCAGTGGTCCGGGTATCCTGTCCACTTCACGTGTCAACCAACGGTGGGGAGAACGTGACCTAGCGTTCGCGGGAACTAAACTCTATTTATGCATTGGGGCCTCCGCAGACCCCCCAAGTAACACTGAATATCAATACAATAATACATTGAACGGTGTATAAGAAAAATAGAAAAGAAAAAGAATATTTCAAACCAGCAGGACCCATCTCGTCCGAGAGTCCAAGGGAAGGCGCAACGAACGATCCTCAAGCTTGGGCCCCATCTTCAGGGGGGGAGGGAGAGAAAAAGTCTGTGTTCATAATAATAAATATAACAAAGTCAAACCTTTACGCAGTTGAGTACTGGCGACAAGTGTCGCGGAGTTATATCAGAGAAAAGGTCAGGAAGACCGGGATCGCAGGCCTTGGGGTAGGTGTCTTTCCGGACCAAATCTGGGCGGTAGCCGGAGTGTGTAATAGAAAGGCGCGATAAGAGAAAAAAATAAAAAGAAGTCAAAAAGCCTTGCGAGTTGGAAATCCAGTGTTAGGAATGTAGGTCATGGGTTACTGTCAGCCTGTGTGGACTTTCAGCTTGAGCACGGAGTCTCACATCTGTGGCCCCGGTCCCCGGGCAGTTTGTTGACGGTCAAGGCGAGCACGCTGAGAAGGTGGCCGTGGTCGCGGCCTTCCGAGACCACCATTATACAGTGCCAGAGGGTCAGGCCACGTCAGTGAAATAGGTGGCAGTTGTAGCAGACGAGCCAGTTCTGGAAGATCTTCAGCCTCCTGTACCAAGAATTGGCCCGCAGGAGTCGTCACTGAGAGTCCCGTCGGCATTTGCCATCGATAGCGTATTTGTTGCGTGAGCAGGACACTAGTTAGCGGCTTGAATGCCCGCCTGTATGCCAGAGTAGCTGGAGCAAGGTCTGGGAATAGCTGCAGGTTCACACCCTCAAACGAGAATTCCGCAGTAACTTTAGCCTGGCGCAGAATTTCTTCCTACAGGTCAAAGCGAGACAAGCAGCATATAATGTCCCGCGGGGGGCTGCTGGGGGGTCCCTTCGGTCGCAAGGCCCTGTGAGCCCGAACAAAGTCAATCTCGGATTGAGGCGGCCTGTCAAGGAGGGCATTGAAGATATGCAGCAGCACTTGTTTCAGGGCAGAGGGTGAGTCCTCGGTTTCTGGCAGACCTCTGAGCCGGAGGTTTTGGCGTCTGCCCCTACTGTCCAGATCAGTGAGGTGGAGAGCCATGCTTTGCATCTGTGAAGTGTGAACTTGTACAGCACGTGCAGTAGAGCCAGCTTGCAAATGGAGAGTGTCACATTTCCCCTCCAAGTGAGTAACCTTTGCAGTTAAACCGTGAATCTCTGTGCGAATATGGTGCACTTCTGACATAATGGTGGTGCTCAAATTTTCATTAGCGATTCGCAGGTCAAATTTAGTTCGGAGGTTGTTCAGGATGGATTGCCAGTCAATCGTGGAAAGATGCCTGTTATTCCCAGGTCCCTGGGTGTTAGACAAAAAAGAAGGGATAGGCTGCAGAGAAGCCGGGGGCTTGAGTTGAGAGCTCTGCCCAGCTTGTGCAAGCGCTGCGGGGTAGGCCTCCGGCCTTGTCTGGGAAGGTGGATTTTGAGAAACTATTTGGGCCTGCATTGTGTCTGGGGTAGCGCTCATCCAGTCCCCCTGTGAATTGAGGTCCATAGCAGCCGGGGACGTTGTGGGTTCGGGTGCCAGGGTAGGCCGCGGTGAAGCCGGGGCCTCCAGTAATTCGTGCTGCCCAAATCGAGCGTGTGCTTCCGGACCATCGGCACGGTCTGACTGTGGGGTGAAAAATTGCCGCAGGGGAGTCGCTGGAGTGCCGCGATTTTTCTTCCCTTGCCTCTGGGCACCCATTGCCTTACTTAATTTGCCCATTTCGGGGTCCGCTGGATGCCTAAAACGTTCTGGTGGGGGAATCTGCGGAGGAGCTCGTGCTTCACACAGCCTTCTCCATTGGCTGTCAGGCCACGCCCTCGAGAGAATATATATATTATTCTATGCTCTATCGGGTTCAACATTTCTTCTGGAGGGATCAGCCAAATGGGGGGGGGGTGCAATTAGTTGCCAAAATCTGTGTGTATTACATGTCTGTATATGTAAGATATATATCATACCTGCCCTTACCTTCCCCTATAAATTTGCTAAAAATATACACACCAAAAACCCAAACCCCTGCCTGAGACCCCGCGCAGCCCACATGCCACCCCCCTCTAGCTGGCTGAATGTATCTAATATATATAATTAAATACATTCAGCCAGGTAGAGAAAAAAGTTTTATTTTATGTTCCCGGGGACATGTAAGAATGTCCTCGGATTTTTTTTTTTTTTAGAAATGAGTCGCCTTACCTTAGCCTGGTGGTCAGTGGGTGCTCCCTGGATCCTGGTTGTAGGGGCTGGGGAGGTCTGCCGTGGCCGCAGGTGCAGTGGCTCCCTCCCTGTGCTGCCTGTCTCTGCCACATGCACCTGGGCGGCTAGCCCACACAGTTGCAGCTCTGTCATCCGGCGGCCGCATGCTCCTCAATGCTCCTCAAGGGGATCCTTGGGAGGCCCCTCCAGGCTGCCCTCTACAGTGCCTGATTAGAGGGCTGTGTCTGTCTGATGTTTTAGTAACAAGAATGTTTTATCTCATAGGCTTCAATTTTAAAAATATTCCTGTTTTAATTCAATAGCTAATAAACCGTTGCTAATAATATTCTGCAGTAAAGAGTCTCTTTATTTCTCGATTTTTTGTATTTAAGCATTTTTTATACTTTTTAAAAAAAAAAATAGAATTCGAACCGAACACGAGGAAATGTTCGAAGTTCGCGAACTGTTGAACGGCCGATGTTCGATGCGAACTCCGAACAAATCGAACCGAACAGCTCATCCCTATTCATCATCCCATTAATCATATGCGGCTGATGCTGCTACGGAGGATGTCTTTAGGAAGATGCCTTCTTCCTCTTCATCCAGGTAAGGTAGCCCAGTACTTTGAGAAATTTGATCTTTCTTCCCGTCTTTAACGTACTTCTTTGCGGCTTCCTTAGCAGCTTGATCAGCCAGTCTGTTTCCTCTGGGCACCTCATCGTTTCCCTTCTGGTGCACTCTGCAATGGACAATGCTCACTGCAATTGGCTTCCATACTGCATCAAGCAATTCCATAATTTGCTTGGAGTACTTCACTTGCTTTCCAGCAGACGTTAGGAGTCCTCTTGCTCTGTATAGAGCTCCGTGGGCATGGACTGTCATGAAGGCATACTTGGAATCTGTGAAGATATTCACTCTTTTTTCAGTTGACAGCTCCAGGCCTCTGGTCAAGGCAATAATTTTTGCTAGCTGAACTGACGTCCCTGTTGGCAAGGGCTCAGCTTCCAGAATACTTTCCAAGGTCACCACAGCATATCCTGTGTATCTCTTGCCTTCTATGTAACTGCTTCCATCAGTAAACAACTTGAGGTCGAATTTGTCTAAGGGTACATCTTTCAAATCAGGTCTGCTACTGAAGACTCACTTGAAGACATTCATAACTTGGGTCTTCTGTGGAGTCAGGAAGTAGTGTGGCTGGGTTCAGGGTGGAGATGAGCTCCACGTGAACTCTGGGGTTTTCACACAGCATAGCTTGGTACTTGGTCATTCTGCTGTTGCTGAATCAGTAGTTCCCTTTGTATTCCAGCAATGCTTGCACAGCATGAGGTACCTTGACATTGATCACTTGACCTAAGGTGAGCATGTCAGCTTCAGCAACCAGCATAGCAGTGGCTTCCACTGCCCTGAGGCATGGAGGTAGGCCGCAGGCCACAGGATCCAGCTGTTTGGACCGGTAGACCTTTGTCAGGAGCCCAGGTATTAGGTCAGGACTCCAGCAGCAGTCTGGTGATTTTCATGCACGTACAGATAGAAAGGCGTGCTGTGATCTGGTAGGCCCAAGACAGGGGCCTCAATTAATATTTATTTTCTTTCTTCAACTAAAGACTGTGTAATAGGCGCCACCAAAAGTTATATTCTAATTTAACAATGTTTGTTTATCGTGAAAAATTCTTTATATTTTATATTGTATCTTAATAATGTGCAAATAATAATACTTTGTGCTACTGCGGTGTATTTTTGTACTTTGCCTGTCTAATTAAATCCATTGTGTATTACCAATTAAAGAAAACAAAAACAACTTTATTAAAGACAATAATGGAAAACAATCCACACAAAACTACGAAGCAAAAATATAAAAAACACACAATTGAGGGTAATGATAATGCATTCTGGTATATCACAAATATAGACTTAACACCATGTCCTATTAGGACCAAGTAGTAGTAGTACCACCCTAATAAAAATTAGAATAGAGTTAAATCCCCAGTCCAGGGTAGTTATACAATTGATGTAAAGCTATAATAAATGTATAAGGGTTGATAATGTAGGGCGAAATTATGAGCCACATAAATTAGACACTGCATCCAGGCGTCACAACTAATGGGTGGAAGGAACAGTTCTGAGACAAAAGACACAGTATTATCTGTGAATATAAGAGTGTGGTACGGAGGAGGTGCTAGAATGGATGGAATATTGGTGTAAATGCGTATGCAGCCTACTAGGAGAAGAACACAAAACCTCGACAGAAATGTGTTTGAGATACGAAAAGGTGGGAGTTACTCCAGTGGCGCAAATGAGGGGGGGGGTTAGCGTATAAAACCGCGTATATAAATGTAAAAACAGAAGTGGTTCTACGAATGCAGTTTAATATCAACTGTAGGAGCACAGTCTCGGAATAGACCAATGATAAAGTGCTATCTCAAGTGTACACAAGAGAAAGTGCAAATGCAGTCAGAAGTGCATATAGTGCAAATGTTAACTAGAAACGTTGTGCACGTTGGAAATGCAAATAGTGCAAATAACAGCTAAAAACGTTGTGCAGATAACAGCTAAAAACGTTGTGTACGTTGAAAGCGTACTGTGAAAAGTGCATTAATTTTAGGCAGGGCAAAATTCGTAATAAGAACAGTTCCTAAAATCACATAAAAGCACATAAAGAACATAAAAAACAACACACACTTTTGTGCAAAGGTGCAAAAATGAAGTGCAATTACGATGGCGCACTTATTGATGCAAAAAGGGGGTAATAAAAATAGTCCAAAAAAATATAAAAGTCTAATGAAAACAGTCTGATTTGTGAAAGGGTAAAGGAGGGCTTATTTGAGATGTGTGAGCCTCTCACTTGTACCGTCCATATGCGGAGATCCTCAAAAATGGGGGAGAAAAGGATCTTGTCCTTGTTGTCCTAGTGGATTCTGTGTTCTAGTGAATTCCACGTTCTCGTAGTGCGGGGGAAAAAAGAAGACAAAGGAAAGAAAAATAGTGCAATATTGTCTAGATATGTTAGTTGTGAACAGGTGTAAGAAAAATGCACACTTACACTTTCCAGAGCCTATGTCTCCCAGGCTCTGGTTCGAAGTACACTGGGCCAAATATAGAGTGGCCTCTGCCCTTCTTTTAAAGTTGTTATTCACCTCGAATATAGAAAAACAGGGTATTCATAGCGCAACTTGTATGGTGGCTAGATTAGTAAGGGTAGAGTTGGTCTCACTCACCGATGGTGGAGCCTTGTTCCAGGCTCAACTTAATGGCATACAGTGCTCCTTTGCTCGGTGGGCACCGTCACTTCTTTAGCTGCACCTCTTCGGCAATCTTCTGCTGGCTCAGAAGGGAGGATGAAGTAAAAAACATAAAAGACAGCAGCAAAACCACGGATGGGTTAAATTAACGTGGTTTATCTGTGAATATAACTGGAGGACAATACTGCAGTTATAGGTTAGACGCATAAGAGTATTGTCAGGTAGCCTCCCAGACCGATTTATTGGAGTTGCTGGGAATGCTGATTAATTTGCACAAAACCATATAACAACATGCCCCCGTCAGGAAAGGAAATCCTTTATTTTAAATTAGTTCACAGATTGTCTGATGCGTCAGAATGCCAATAAGGAACTTGATATAAATCACTGTTTCATCCAACACTCCAAGGATGATTAAATGGCCCGGCAGAAAACCTTCATTTAAATAAATGTAGCGTTGTACAATATCAGCATTAATAAACATATGTATATGATTAGAGTCCCGCCAAAGTGCTTCATTAGGTTGAATTAACCATATAGCCACATAACGTTATGGTTTACCCATAAGACCTTCATATAATTGGTTTATAGAGAAATGGTTACTCCACGAATGTGGCAACTGAAGCAAGTTGTAGCTAATAGATTAAAGGCATAAGGACACAATTCCATATTATTTATCTAATATATCTGTGTGTAGCCCAACCGAGAGAAACCATTAGTTCAGATGGTGCGCCATTCATCTTACACATAGGCATCTAAATGAGGTTTATTTAGAGGGTACATTAAATGTCTTAGGCATAGGCATATAAAAGTGTGGCCCCGCCAAGGAGCTTCATTTAGATTAATTAATCAAATAGACACATAGCATAGTCCAACCAAACAACCTTCATATAGTAATTTTATAATGAAATAATTGCTGCACAGTATGCAAGATGTAGCTAGTGGTTTTAGGCATAAAGACATATAGTTATAAACACAGGTATATTGTCAAATAGCCTCCCAGACCGGCTTTGTTAGAATAGCTCGGAATGCTGATTATATTGCACAGAACCATATAAAGGGACTAGGTTCAAGTCACTGTTTTATCTTACACACCAGAAAATGATGAAATGGCCCAGCCGATAAGCTTGATTTAAGTAAGTAAAGCGTTGTATATCATCAGTATCTGCATTTAGCCCAGTATCTAAATATTTAAACACATGCATAAAAGTCCCACCAAGAGGGCTTGATTAGGTTAAATTAACCATATAACCGCACAACGCTATGGCTTAGCCAGACAACCTCCATATGGTTAGTTTATAATTGCTGCACCATATGGCAGAATATAGCTAGTTGTTTGGCATAGAGACGTACAAATGGTGGCCACGCCACAAACCAACCCAAAGGTTACCAGAAGCATTAGATAGTGATAGATAGTGACTGTTAAAAGAGTATCATACTCGGAGTAAAAAACTCAATGCGTTTCGCCGTTTTGAGTCACGGCTTCATCAGGAGTGATGTTACTCATAGCAGGGGCATCCATATATACTCTTTAGATTAATAAGGTACATCAGGAAAAGGCAAAATAATTAAATATGTAAATTGGACATGTGGTTTAGACATGTGACTTCTCAGTAACTTATCCTCTTTGAGCTAAGATGTCATTTCCGTTGGAGCTGAATCTTTAACGTTCCCCTTCCAATATGGAGAAAGTGTCTGTGTCTTTTGGCTCAGAACTGTTCCTTCCACCCATTAGTTGGGACACCTGGATGCAGTGTCTAATTTATGTGGCTCATAATTTCGCCCTACATTATCAACCCTTATACATTTATTATAGCTTTACATCAATTGTATAACTACCCTGAACTGGGGATTTAACCCTATTCTAATTTTTATTAGGGTGGTACTACTACTACTTGGTCCTAATAGGACATGGTGTTAAGTCTATATTTGTGATATACCAGAATGCATTGTCATTACCCTCAATTGTGTGTTTTTTATATTTTTGCTTCGTAGTTTTGTGTGGATTGTTTTCCATTATTGTCTTTAATAAAGTTGTTTTCGTTTTCTTTAATCTGATTTTGGGTTATTCCCTTCCTTTTGGAAGTGTAGGTACTTCCGTTATATCGTTGTTTATTTGTATTACCAATTACTCTCAAGTATTTATTTTTGGAAACATTGAAGGATAACATCGCTCCCGACTTCTGGTGATAGGAGCTCGAGAAGGGAGAACCGGTGTCCCACTATTTCACCGGTCGCCTAGGATTTGGTGCCATTTATAAAAAGGGCACCACAAAATGTGAGTAACCTTCCTCTCTTGCCTTATATACACATAAAGAATCAGTCTGCACATAGCACTTTCTTCTTCTTTCAAGGAATCAACATCCAGCAAGCGAATTCCCATCCTGTATAACAGCTGCAGTCATTTACAGGGAAAGCGCCAGTACCCACCCTCCAACTATTTTTTAGTTGAAGAAAGGCACTTGTCTGTTCTTCTCCCCAGACAAACTCGTCTCTATCACTCCCCTTAGTAGCATTGTAGAGAGGCTTGTCTATCATAGCAAAGTTGGGGATCCACAGACGGCAGAATCCTGCAGTTCCCAGGAATTCACGTACTTGTCTGCGGTACAGGGATATGGCAGACTGCTTCTTTTAGCTCAGCGCCCATGGCTCATTGGTCCCTGTGAGGAGAAAACCTAAGTATGTAACAATGTTTCTGCATATTTGCGCTTTCCTTTAGATGCTTTGTAGCCTACTTGCCAGAGGAGGTGGAAGGTGTAACTGTTCATTACTTGCATTCATACAGGCAATAAATCATTAACATACTGTAACAGTACAGCTTTGTCTGGCTGAGCATTGAAAGCCAGGAGATCCTGACTCAGGGAACTGCCGAAGACTGTGGGCGTGTTAGTCCCGGTTTGTGAATCTTCCCACTGAAACGCAAAGAGGGGCTGGCTTTTCAGGGCCAGACGTATGCAGAAGAAGGCGTCTTTTAAATCTAGCACCATGTAATATTGTGTACTTCCGGGTATGAGAGCCAGTAATTTGTAGGGGTTCGGAACCACAGGATGCAGCATAACTGCTGCGTTATTTATTGCTCTCAAATCCTGCACGGGACGGTACTCTTGTGTTCCCTCTTTTTGTACAGGCAGGAGCAGAGTGTACCATGGAGACACACAAAATTCTAATATTTCACAGTTCAACAGTCTCTGTAAATTATTCTGAGTGTTCTGCTTCGCTTTCTGCAGGATATAATATTGTCAGACCGTTATAAGCAATTCATCCCTTTAACGTTTAATGACCATATTCTAACTGAAGCCATAATTACTGGGCAAAGTAGAAGCTAAACAATGTTCTTGTGAACCATAAGGAATAATGGGAAAGGGAAAAACAAAACAAAACACAAAAACAAAAAAACACACGAGGCAACATCCCGGTGCACTGGCGTACACACAACAAACAAAACAGGACCCAGTCGAATGGGGATACCAAAGGACCGGGTACCGAGGGTACAAGATGTGGAAATACCCCAGACAAAAGTGCCAGAAGTATCTAGGCTCCCACTCCCCACAAGGGCTACATCTAGAATGCTGTATTATTATCCCGCCCCCCCTACCAAAAGTGAGAGAAACACATCAAAATAAATAAATAAATAAACAATAATAAAAGCTGCTGCTCCATCTTCCCCTATGTTAATCCGGCCCTGGACCTGGGCCATTATTTTGCCGGGTTGTGATTTTTTTTTTCTTTTTGTTTATTTTTTTTGTGGTGCCTTAATTTTTTTCTTTTTGGTGCCTCAGTGTAGCTTAAGCCTAAATGGAAACTAAGGATTGGTTTCTAATGTGTGCTAGATGTTGCAACTGCTGCAGCTGTTAAAAGTGTTATGGGTGTTTAACGTGTTATAAGTGTTGCGGGTACTATAGGTGTTACAGGTGTTGCAAGTGTTGTTGGTGTGGCAGGTGTTACAGGTATTATAGTGGTATTATAGAGGTATTACAGGTAGTGTTGCAAGCTTTATAAGGGTTACAATTGCTATAATACCCTGAGTCCTATAAGACCATTTTGATCTTTAAAATTGAGGCTGCCCACTAATTGAAATTACCATCTCTATTGTGTGGATTAAGGTGATTGAAGTGTGCTTTATTTGCATTAAATTCGTATTAAACCATATCAAAGCGCAACGTTATATAACGCAATATAATGAAATATGTCATAATGGAATGTATTTTCTATCGCAATGCAACATTTCAAAAGGTTTTGCAGTGACCATTGATATTTTTTTATTATTTATTTATTTATTTTGATGTGTTTCTCTCACTTTTGGTAGGGGGGGGGGGGCGGGATAATAATACAGCATTCTAGATGTAGCCCTTGTGGGGAGTGGGAGCCTAGATACTTCTGGCACTTTTGTCTGGGGTATTTCCACATCTTGTACCCCCGGTACCCGGTCCTTTGGTATCCCCATTCGACTGGGTCCTGTTTTGTTTGTTGTGTGTACGCTAGGGATGTGCGTTTCGGGTTTCGGAATTTCGGAATTTTCACGAAATTTCCCGATTCGTGTTTTCGGATGCGGCCGAATTTCCGAAAATATTTAGATCCGAAAATGTCAGATCCGAAACGTTTTCCGAGCCGAAACGAAATATTTTCGGATTTTTCGAATGGACTTGAAATGTGTCAAACGACGTTCGGAAAAACGAAAATTTTCCGAAAAAAGAAAATTTTCCGAAAAACGAAAATTTTCTGAAAAACGAAAATTTTCTGAAAACGAAAATTTTCCGAAAAACGAAAAGTCGATACAAAAACCGAGCAAAGCGACACGAAAAATACGAAAAATGGTCGATATTCCGAAAAATGTACAATTCCGAAAAACGAAAACTTCCGAAATCACGAAAAATCGATACAAAAACCGAGCACAGTGACACGAAAATACGAAAAATGGTCGATATTCCGAAAAAAAAATGTACCCGAAAAACGAGCCGAACCGAATCGAATCGAAACTGAAATCGGTCGAAACGAGCCGAATCGAAAAGTTAAAAAATCCGAAAAATCGAACCGAAAAAAAAATTGGTGCACAAGCCTAGTGTACGCCAGTGCACCGGGATGTTGCCTGGTGTGTTTTTTTGTTTTTGTGTTTTGTTTTGTTTTTCCCTTTCCCATTATTCCTTATGGTTCACAAGAACATTGTTTAGCTTCTACTTTGCCCAGCAATTATGGCTTCAGTTAGAATATGGTCATTAAACGTTAAAGGGATGAATTCTCCCAACAAGCGTTGCCTCTTTTTTAGACATCTATGCAGGCGGAAGATTGATATCGCCTGCATACAGGAGACTAAACTGGCCAGATCCGCTCCAGTCTACCTCCGAAACTCCCAATACAGTAGAGTATTTACTGCATGTGCCCTGCGCAAACAGGCTGGGGTGGCAATACTGGTCAGGACATCATGCCCTTTTCGTGTCGAATCTACTCATTCAGACGATGAAGGTCGTTATATTTTAATGGTGGGCTGGTTAGCCTCCAAACGTTATTCAATAGCATCCGTTTACGCCCCCAACACTCCAGATAATCTTTTTTAGACAGGTCTATTTGATTTTCTCCATAACCATGCTAAGGGGGACCTGGTGTTAGCAGGTGACTTTAACGCCACAACTTTCCCCACATTCGACAGATCAGGATCTATTGGCTCTTCTCTCTCTTATAGACAAGATAAAATCTTTGCAAATTTTATTAAGCGAATGGGTCTTGTTGATATATGGCGGGTGCTCAACCCAGTGAGTAGAGATTATACCTTCTACTCTCATCCGCATTCATCTTAGTCCCACCTCGATTATTTTTGCTAACACCCACATGTACTACAGCAGTAATAGAGACAAGTATAGGATCTATCTCTTGGTCTGACCATGCTGACCTCACTCTCCTGCTAGCTTTACCCTCAGACACTCATTCGCCAGATGGCGTTTAGACCCCACTCTCCTTAATAATTCGGAAATAGTGACCTTGGTACAGAGAGAAATGGATCTCTATTTCAAGGTAAATTTGACCCCAGATCTCCCCTTGTCAACTGTAGGGGCAGCTCACAAAGCTGTAATCCGCGGTCTATTTATTAGCCAGACAGCACATTGCAGGAAAACGAAGGGGAGATCTCTGACTGAATTACAGACAAAGCTTCGCAAGCTTGAATTCAGACATAAATCTACTCCAACACCAGACCTCCTCGCCAGCCTTCAGCACACCCATAGTGCCATTTCTCAGCTCTTACTAGATGACGTCAGCAGGTCCATGATGTGGTCAAAACATTTCTTTTATGAAAAAGCTAATAAAATGGATAAGCTCCTGGCGAGGCAAATCCGGCCACCCCCTCCCTCTTTTTCGACCATGTCTCTTTCAGATGAAGCGGGCAACCTGACACGTTGCCCCACACGTATAAGTACATTATTCACTGATTATTTTAAAAGATTATATAATCACTCCCCCACGCATATCGGCTCAAACGAAATTTATACCTCATTGATTAATGATTTTTTGAACAAAATTTAGTTACCTTATCTAAATGAAGATCAGATCGAGGCCCTTAATTCCCCAATTACAGCAGACGAAGTTATCGCAGCGGTCTGTTCCCTACGTCCACATGCGGCCCCAGGGCCAGACGGTATATCCATTCAATATTATAAAGAGTTTCTCCATATTTTACTCCCACACCTGGTAAAAATGTGTAATAACTCAATGGCAGGGGAAGGCTTTTCCCCAGATTCTTGTCTAGCTGACATAGCACTTATACATAAACCAGGGAAGGACGCTTTACTGGTGGGCAGTTATCGTCCAATCTCACTTCTCAATTCTGATATTAAAATATTTGCAAAAGTACTGGCCAACAGGCTTAATCCTTTACTCCCTGGCCTCATACACCCCGATCAGGTGGGTTTTATCCCGGGCCGCCAGGCCTATGAAAATACGAGACGGGCCTGTGATCTGGCATGGCTGGCGAAACACGTGGAGTTCCGTCTCTGCTTCTTTCTCTTGATGCAGAGAAGGCCTTTGACCGGGTTGAGTGGCCGTTTCTTTTTAAACTGCTGGCCCGTCAGCGTTTCCCTAAGAAATTCCTGACAGCATTGACAATCTTATATACCAAACCCTTAGCCAGGATTATCATCCCAGGGGCTATCCCCATCCCCTTTCCACTATTTAATGGTACAAGGCAGGGATGTCCCCTCTCTCCCCTCCTATTTCCTCTGGTGTTAGAGCCCCTTTTGATTTCAATCAGATCAGACTCCACAATAGAGGGTTTTAAGGTTGGAGGGGACACATTCAAACTTTCAGCCTTTGCGGATGATTTGTTGCTCACTTTGTCTAAACCTAGGGGATCTGTCTCCCGTCTCTAATTACTCCTAGATTCTTACTCAGCAGTCTCAGGCTATAAAATTAATGTCTCCAAATCTGTGGCATTGCTTATTCACATCCCTTTTGAAATTGAACGCTTTCTCTCTTCAATATTGGGGTTATCAATTTCTAGAGAGTCGTTGCAGTACTTGGGAATTCGGATAACTGCAACTCCGGAGGCACTTTTTGATATTTATTTTACAAATCAAAGATGTAAAATTACTAGGGATATAGCAGATTGGGGTAAGACTTATATATCTTGGGTTGGGCGGGTTCACTGTATTAAAATGAATATCTTACCACGGTTGCTTTATTTTTTTCAGGCCCTCCTGATCGCTATCAAGACAGCAATCTATGTTTATTACAATCTACTATAGACAACTTTGTCTGGGGGGGGCAAAAGACATAGAGTTTCTCGACAGGTGTTATATCGCTCGCGGGATAGGGGGGATTAGGGCTTCCATCTTTATTAACATACTACAAAGCAGCGCAATTAGCACAAACAGTGATGTGGCATTCGCCAAGGGGCTCGCGTCTGTGGGTCGACCTGGAATCGGCAGTTATAGCACCGGACCAACCACAATTTTGGATATGGATGTTAAAAGAACATAGGCCTCACCTAGACACTACTTGCCCCGCCATATTAAATTCAGTTAGACTGTGGAACATGCTAGCACTTAAAGCAGAACTAACTTGTTTTCCTTCTCCCCTTACCCCCTTGTTCCGCAATTTAGAATTTACTCCAGGGATGGAGCCCCAAATTTTTGGGGCTCTGGAAAAAGCTGGACTGCAGCGACTTTGTCACCTTTATAATGGTCCATCATGTGTCTCCTTTGAATCTTTAAGCTCTCGCTCTACCTTGTGTACGAAGGATTTTTTTCGTTATATTCAGGTTCGGAGCTTTGCGTCCAAGCCACATATTAAGTGTGCGGCTGGGTCCAATCAGACTTGGTTTGAACAATTGCGCTACCCAAAATTAGCATTTTCAGGGTTAATATCACAGATTTATGATGGGATTACACATATTTTAGATTGGCAAGAATTATCATATGTTAAGGCTTGGGCTCGAGATCTGGGGTTAATTATAACTCTAGATTACTGGAATGAAACCTGGGAAAAAGCTAAAAATGTCTCTTTCTGCACTCAATTTCAAGAGCAATCACTGAAATAAATTTTTCGTTGGTACACAACCCCAGTTCAATTGAATAAGATGGGAGTCTCGACATCTCATTTATGTTGGCACTTGTGTGGCGAAAAGGGCACATATTTCCACATGTGGTGGACATGTCCTGTTATAGTGCAGTTTTGGACCCAGATTCAGAAAATGCTTTCTGAAATTTTTTCGTATACACTTCCTTTTCACCTCAGTTGTATCTATTGTCTAAACCCTTAGTGGATTTGTCTCAAGGGCATGATAAGTTACTTAATAAGCTTCTCTCCGAAGCTCGAAGAACTGGAGCTGAAAAATGGCGAACCCCTGTCTCCAGATTTGGAAAGAGTTAGGTCTAAGATTAGGGATTTTAAATTGGTGGATGCACTAACTGCCAAAATTTATCACACTACAGCTGCCCACGATAACTTGTGGGCAAACTGGACAAATTATGTTGTGTTATAGGATATGTTTCTTGTGTTCCTCTTTTTTTTTTCTCGTCTGTTTGGTCTTTTGTGCTTCAATGTATTGTTATTGTGTGGTTTGTTTTTAAATATATACATTTTGACTGAACGGTTTAAAAATTAGGTGACCGTAAATTCCTTTTTTTTCTCAGCTTTTGTAGAGCTTAAGATGTTTTGTTTAGATAATGTTATCTACTATAGGTCATTTTTTTTCTGTGTATGTTTATTGCATTTCAGTCAATAAAGAATAAAAAATTTAAAAAAAATGTTAGCATGTGCCAGAGATTTCTGTAAGTCTTTAGCTGACACGCTAGGATTCTTCTTTACCTCATTAAGCATTCTGCGCTGTGCTCTTGCAGTCATCTTTACTAGGGATGAGCCGAACACCCGAGTTCGGTTCGCATTCGAACTCGAACTTTTCAAAAGTTTGAATTCGAATTCGAACTCGAACACAAACTCAATACAAGTCAATGGGACTCAAAATTCGATTTTTAGAGTGCCCTCCAAGAGGGCATATATGCTAGATATTTGCCATAAAAGGTGTATGGAGGTCCGGGTAGTGCCCTGGGGGACAGGAAACAAGGACAAAAAGTTAAAAAAAAATGTTTTTAAAGGGACGGAGTTTTCCATGAAATAAGGGTTAAAAATAAAAACAAAAAATTCCTTCAAATATTGTGCCTAGGAGGTCCCCATAACCTGCCTGTGAAGTGGCGGATTTCTAGGATGTATATAAACATTTAAAAACAATGTCCGGGTCGGGTAGTGCCCTGGGGGACAGGAAACAAGGACAAAAAGTTTTAAAAAAGATGTTTTTAACCCCTTCACTGCTGAGGACGTGTGGGACACGTCCTCAGTTACTCCCGCTGTATGCTGAGGAGGACGTGTCACGTCATCAGCTTTGCAGGACCCCCGGCGGAGATACTCACCTCTCTGTCCGGGGTACCGTGGCTTTCTGACTTCAGCATCCTCAGGCGCTGAAATCAAGCTCCTCCCGACGTAAATGACGTCATCGCGCCATGCATGATGATGTCATTTCCAGGCGACCCCCCCGGCAATGCCAGGAGATCGCCTGGAAGGGAGGGGGGATCCATTCGGATCACATTTCAATTATAATGTGAACAATGATGCTGCACTAATGATTTATTTCTATGGGGTGCGTTTGCTATAAATCATGCAATTCCCCCACAAAATGTAACATGACCCCATTTCTAATTTTTGTACAAGCGCACCCCATAGAAAACATAACTGCAAACGCTCATGTGCTAAAATGTGAAAAAAAAAACACTTTACACACTGCAGATGATTAAAAATTAAATTTTTATTACATTTTTTGTCATAATATACAGGCAGGACATGACGAATACATATAAAAATTATATTATGAATCTGCGGAGTCTGCCGGAAAGAACGATATCTAATATGTCTGGGTCATTTAATAAAATGTGGCTTCAAATCGCGTTTAAACATGATGAGCGAAAGCGGTAAAAATGAGCTGAGCACACAGCAGTGAAATGCAGGGTTAAGGGGTTAAACAGCATATCAGAGAAACATTTAGTAGAGAAATGAACGCTTCTCAGAAGCACAGGTGTTGTTTGATACATGTTCAGATCAGGAGACACCACACCCTCAGTCCCTCAGTCTACAGACAATGTATCAAATTCATCAGACCAGACTAATTAAAAGCACATGTTATTTCCAAACACTAATTAAACACCTGTTGTTTACGCCGTTTGAGAACACAGGTCATTTAGAGGTGAGAATCTTTGCAAATAGACATTATTTGTTAATTCAATATCTAATAAACCGTTGCTTATAATATTCTGCCGTAAAGAGTCTTTTTATTTCTAGATTTTTTAGTATTTTAAAGCATTTTTTTTAAAAAATTCGAAGTCGAACCGAAAAAGCCAAAAAGTTCGAAGTTCGCGTACTTGCGAACGGAGAAAGTTCGAATCGAACTCCGAACTGATAAAAAAAAACAGCTCATCCCTAATCTTTACAGGATGACCACGCCTAGAGAGAGTAGCAACAGTGTTGAACTTTCTCCATTTGTAGACCGTCTGTCTTACCGCAGACACATGCACATCAAGGCTTTTGGAGATACTTTTGTAACCCTTTCCAGCTTCAAGCAAGTTAACAATTCTTGATCGTAGGTCTTCTGAGAGCGCTTTTCTGCGAGGCATGGTTCACATCAGGCAGTGCTGCTTGAAACCAGTAAACCCAAAACTGGTGTGTGTTTTTAAAGGGCAGGACAGCTATCAGCAATAGGGATGAGCTGTTCGGGTTCGGACGGTTCGAGGTTCGACCCGAACTTAGCCTGTTCGGGCGGATCGCGAACCCCAAACATTTCCGGGTGTTCGCCGCATGTTCGACCACAATGGACCACAATGCATTTTCCCACTGCCTGAAGCTCGTAATTGGCTACAGCCTTGCACCTGACCACAGGTCTGGTGCAAGACTGGTTGAACACTATGCCAATCACCGCTCAGAGTCCTGATTGGGCAAATTTTGCCCAATCATGGGCTCACAGATCTAAGTTCCGCAGCACACTATATAAGGTTTCAACGCGCCGATTCTGAACGCATTTCAGAGGCGATTTCAAAGCAGATAGTTGGGTGTGTTGTTACTGCCGGTCTGCCACGCTACTGGGGGGGTCTGGGGGGTCTAATTTCGACCAAATATCAGGGAATCTAGGTGATGTGTGTCTTGTCACTGTGCCAGCAAGTTTTTTTGGGGTTTACAACTTTATTTAAAACATTTGTGTATTGAGGTGATTTTCTGGGTCTTGTCACACTGTGCCAGCAAGTCTTTTTGGGTCTCATTTATACCAAATATCAGGGAGTTTAGGTGATGTGTGTCTTGTCACTATGCCAGCAAGTTTTTTTGGGGTTTACAACTTTATTTAAAACATTTGTGAATTGAGGTGATTTTCTGGGTCTTGTCACTGTGCCAGCAAATCTTTTTTTTGGGCTCACTAATTTCTTTAAAACACTTGGGAATTAAGGTGATCTTCGGTGTCTCGTCACACAGCCAGCAATTTTTTTGGGGCTCACTAATTTCTTTAAAAAACTTGGGAATTAAGGTGATCTGTGTCTCGTCATACAAAAAGTACCACGCTGTATTTTGGGGCTCACTAATTTCTTTAAAACACTTGGGAATTAAGGTGATCTGTGTCTCGTCATACAAAAAGTACCACGCTGTATTTTGGGGCTCACTAATTTCTTTAAAACACTTGGGAATTAAGGTGATCTGTGTCTCGTCATACATACAGTACCACGCTGTATTTTGGGGCTCACTAATTTCTTTAAAACACTTGGGAATTAAGGTGATCCGTGGCTCATCATACATACAGTACCACGCTGTATTTTGGGGCTCACTAATTTCTTTAAAACACTTGGGAATTAAGGTGATATGTGTCTCGTCATACAAAAAGTACCACGCTGTATTTTGGGGCTCACTAATTTCTTTAAAACACTTGGGAATTAAGGTGATCTGTGTCTCGTCATACAAAAAGTACCACGCTGTATTTTGGAGCTCACTAATTTTTTTAAAACACTTGGGAATTAAGGTGATCTGTGTCTCGTCATACAAAAAGTACCACGCTGTATTTTGGGGCTCACTAATTTCTTTAAAACATTTGTGAATTAAGGTGATCTGTCTCTTGTCACTGGCTGCCAGCTATCAGTGTGTCTCACTGAGTTATACCAGAGTTATTTAAATCTTTATACCAGAGTTGAATCGGAGTTCTGTATATATTAATCTATATATCACTCACCATGTCTGAAAGAACAAAAAGGACAGGCAGATGCTCCCAGCCACAGATAAGAGGGCAAGCAGCCCCTGTTTCGGGAGGCTGTGTCTCTGGTCGTGGTGGACGTGGTGCATCCTCTGCAGGGGCACGTTTGTCCTTTCTAACTGGTGCTGGCCGTCTTAAGCAGCAGCAACATACAGAGGACTTGGTGGATTGGCTAACCAGGCCATCCTCATCTTCTGAGTCCTCTGCCAGCCAGGCTTCTAGTGCTTTACAGTACACCTCAGCATCTAATGCAGCCTCCATGTCCACAGCTACTCCTGCTGTAGCCTCGCTATCACACACGGAGGAGTCAGCTGAATTGTTTGACTCCAGTGAGAGTGACATGCTGCTTGAGGATGCACAGCAAGTACAGTGCTCTGATTCTATCTCTGAGGTTGAGCACGGGAGTATAATCAACCTAGAAGAAGGGGGTGCCAGTGATGACACACAAATAACTGGCACTCATGTTGCCCCAGCAGCTGCAGCATACTGCCAAGTTGGCTCCAGTGACGAGGAGATAGGGGGTGAAGATGACATTGATGATGATGAGGTCACTGACTCCACCTGGGTGCCAGATCGAACTGAGGAATCAAGTGAGGAGGAGGGGGAGGAGGAGGGGGAGGAGGAGGAGGCACAGCAAACACGAGGCACAACATCCTCTGTGACCAACCGTAGCACTAGCTAGTCCAAGGCATCACATGTCAGAGCTGCTCCGGTGCAGAGCGCTGTTGTCTCAAAGAACACACGCAGGAAATCTCCTGTCTGGGAGATCTTTAAGAACTGTGCAGCAGACCCCACCATTGCTATTTGTAATCTATGTCAGAGGAGGCTGAAGCGAGGGATAAACACCGGACACTTGGGTACCACATGCTTGATGCGACATATGAACAAGTGCCACACATCCCATTGAGGCAAAACTTTGCGTAGGTCCTCCTCCTCCTCTTCTGTCTCTACCCACACTGTATGTCCTGCCATGCAATTGCCTACAACCTCCACCGACAGGGATGATGCTACAGTAATGGATGTACCAGCAGGTCCTTCCTCACAATGTGACATCATCCCAGTAGCTGAAGATTTACGCAGTCAGATTACATTGCTGCAGCTGCTGCAGCGAAAGAAAAAATATAGTCCCAACCATCCCCAAGCACAGCATCTAAATGCCAGCTTAGCAAAATAACTCGCATTGCAGCGGCTGCCTTTCCAGCTGGTGGACTCTGCTCCCTTCCGTGAATTTGCTGAATGCTCTGTACCACTGTGGCAGGTTCCAAAACGCCATTACTTTTCACGCAAGGCCATTCCAGCACTATACCAGCACGTGGAAGACAATGTTATCCAGTCATTGGGAAAGGCAGTCAGCAGCAAGGTGCATGTCACTTTAGACACGTGGTCCAGCAAGCATGGACAGGGTTGTTACATTTCCTTCACGGCACACTGGGTAACTCTGATTGCAGCTGGGAGGGATCCAAGATGGGGCTCTGTGCTGGAGCTTGTTCATCCACCATGCCTCCAGAAAGATGCTTGTATGAGGTCTGTCTGCTCCACCACCACCACCTCTTCCTCCTCCTCCGTCTCTGGCAAAGTGGCAGTGGCAGGGTATACGCAATGGCTCAAGCAAAAAGATGCCATACTGTGCTTGAGCTGGTTTGTTTAGGGGACAGGAGCCACACCGGGTCAGAAATTTTGTCAGCTCTGCAGGGGCAGGTGCAGAGATGGTTAACACCACGCCAGCTTTAGCTGGGAATGATCTTCTGCGATAAAGGCAGCAACCTTCTCTCCGCCCTACGCAAGGGTAAATTGACGCATGTACCATGCCTAGCACATGTCCTAAATCTGGTGGTACAGCGTTTCCTAACCAAGTACCCAGGGCTGCCAGAGCTTCTCATCCAAGCCAGAAAAGTCTGCAGCCACTTCAGACGGTCATTCCCAGCAAGGGTTCGCCTAGCAGAAATTCAAAGAGAATTCCACCTTCCCACAAACCGTCTGATCTGTGACATGCCCACCAGGTGGAACTCGACATTAGCAATGCTGCAGCGTCTGCACAAGCAGCAGGGGGCCATCAACGAGTACCTGTAGGAGTATGGCAGAAGGACAGGTTCAGTTCAACTTGTTTTTTTTCCCCCCCGCAGTGGCTGATGATCAAGGATGCATGCACTGTACTGTCACCATTTGAGGAGGCAACGAGGATGGTGAGCAGGGACAGTGCATGCATCAGTGACACAATTCCTTTAGTGTTCCTGCTAGAGCACACTCTGCGGGGAATTATAGATGTGGCTTTTGAGGCAGAGCAGCGGGATGAAGAGGAGGCCTTCCCTAGCTCTCAAGGCCCCAGTCTTTCTGCAGACAGCATTCCAGCAATAGGCTATGGAGCTATTAGGCTGCCCTTCATCCAGTGTGCTTTCTGAAAGGACGTTCAGTGCTGCTGGAGGTTTTGACACAGACAAAAGAGTGCGTCTGTCCACCGACTCTGTAGACCTTCTGACATTTATAAAAATGAATCAGTCCTGGATCAGAAGTTATCAATCCCCTGATGCTGACGTAACGGAATAGATTGGGTATGTCTTCTGCATGCACAAAACCTCCAGCACTGAACTTTTCCACAATACCACAAAAGGGTTATGGTGTGAATGCACTTGCTGCCATGAAAGGCACAATATTTGGCTGCACTGACACCTGTGACAGATTTATATCATTTTAATTTTTTGAACAGCAGTGTCCAACCCTGCACTCTTCCACAATACCACAGAGGAGTTACTGTATGATGATACTTGCTGGCCTGGCAGTCTGGCACCAAAGGCACAATATCTGGGTGCACTGAAGCCTTGACCAGATTCATATCTTTTTAATATAGGACCACATGGTCCACCCCTGCATTCTTCCACAATACTACAGAGGGGTTACTGTATGATTGTACTTGCTGGCCTGGCAGTCTTGCACCAAAGGCACAATATCTGGGTGCACTGACGCCCATTACCAGATTCATATCTTTTAATATAGGACCACATGGTCCACCCCTGAATTCTTCCACAATACCACAGAGGGGTTACTGTATGATTGTACTTGCTGGCCTGGCAATCTTGCACCAAAGGCACAATATCTGGGTGCACTGATGCCCATTACCAGATTCATATCTTTTTTATATAGGACCACATGGTCCACTTCTGCATTCTTCCACAATACTACAGAGGGGTTACTGTTACTGTATGATTGTACTTGCTGGCCTGGCAGTCTGGCACCAAAGGCACAATATCTGAGTGCACTGACGCCTTGACCAGATTCATATCTTTTTAATATAGGACTGCAAGGTCCACCACTGCATTCTAACACAATACTACAGAGGGGTTACTGTATGATAGTACATGCTGGCCTGGCAGTCTGGCACCAAAGGCACAATATCTGGGTGCACTGACACCCATTACCAGATTCATATCATTTTAATATAGGACTACATGGTCCACCCCTGCATTCTTCCACAAAACCGCAGAGGAGTTACTGTATGATTGTACTTGCTGGCCTGGCAGTCTTGCACCAAAGGCACAATATCTGGGTGCACTGAAGCCTTGACCAGATTCATATCTTTTTAATATAGGACTGCAAGGTACACTACTGCATTCTTCCACAATACTACAGAGGGGTTACTGTATGATAGTACTTGCAGACCTGCACCAAAAGCAGAATATTTGGGTGCACTGCCACTGACGCCTGTATCAGATTCATATCCTCAGAGGGGTTATGGTGTGACGGCACTGTTGCCGACACTAAAGGACCAATTTTAAAGCACCGATTGTTACTTTCATCCAAAGCCTGCATAAGTTTCACAATCATTTAGCCAAAAAAATCACTAAACTTTTTCTACGTGTCCGAAAATGTCTCCTCTTTTCATACAGACTGCCTTCCCAAGCAGTTGTTTATGGATAGATTAAAGGAAAAGCATTTACCGTCATTTGAAACGTAATTTTTTTGTTTAAGTGTTTCTATACATCCTAGAAATCCGCCACTTCACGGGCAGGTTATGGGGACCTCCTAGGCACGATATTTGAAGGAATTTTTCGTTTTTATTTTTAACCCTTATTTCATGGAAAACTCACTGTCCCTTTAAAAACTTTTTTTTTAACTTTTTGTCCTTGTTTCCTGTCCCCCAGGGCACTACCCGGACCCCTATACACCTTTTATGGCAAATATCTAGCATATATGCCCTTTTGGAGGGCACTCTAAAAACTTAATTTTCAGCCCCATTGACTTGTATTGAGTTCGAGTTCGGGTTCGAGTTCGGATTTGAACATTTGGAAAGTTCGGGTTCGAATACGAACCGAACTCTGGGGTGTTCGGCTCATCCCTATTAGTAACACAGAACAAACACAAAAAGACGCAGTGTGAAGTTCTGACACAATACACACACAGAACACATAAGACCAGGTCACAGATACAGGACAGTACAGATACAAAATCCGGATGCCCAATACGAACTACTCTGTTCAATTATATGTAAAGGATTTTACAAGTTATCCAAAATATAAATAATTGGAATATGCAATTAAGCCATCTATCCCTTACCAAGGCTGATCTCTTAGGAAATCTAATTGTTTGGAAAAAGATTCCTTTGGTCCTTTTCCAAAAGAGGGATATTGTGGGCCTACTGAAATCAGCTACATTAACTTCCCCTTACCCCTTCCACTTCGAGAAGGAGAGGAGGGGGGGTTGATGCTTCCTTGTATTTGCAGTGAAGGTTTTGAAAAGTAAAAGTTGATAGAAGGCGATATGTGTCTGGCTGTGACACACATGAAGGCAGCCAGGGATAGAAAGTGATGGAAGTTGATTGAAGGTGAAAGTGATTAGTCAAGAAAGTCGTTTTTTGCTATGGTCGACTTTTGTTTCATCCTGCTTGTATAGTGTCTCCTTTATCTATTGTATGTCATTCTTAGAGAGATATTGGTACACTATGGAACTGCCCTATGCTGAATGATACAAGTTTAAATCCATGTTTTTCTTTACAGCCATAACCATGTAAGTTTTAAACCATGACAGGTTATTAACATTTTTTCAAGTCTCTTTAATCTAGGTGAAAATTGCCTGAGTAACGCATGCCAATGCACATTGCATCTGATGCTGATCAAGCTAGATGGAAGTTCATTCATTTGATACCAATATCGATATAGCTATTGAGATTGAAGGAAATTTACTCAAACACACATCATCATTTCACATTGCATTGTTACGTTTCCTTTCCCGGATACCAAGATGAATAACAGAGTTATCAGATGCCGGACAATAAAACATTCTAACAAAAGGAGTTGTACTTCATCTTAAATTAATATGAAAGAAGAAAAACCACAGAACATCTTTATGTTCGGAAGAATCATTGCTGTGCTGTTCTCGTAAGGATAGTCTACGCCAGATACCTGAATTTTTGTTCTAAGTGATGATTACTTTGTATTGTACATTCTAATATTTTGTATTGTATATTTTTATTATGTGATCACAAATCTTATTTTTCAGAAGTAAGTAAATGCCCTGATATATTTATGATGCTGCAGGTCACATTCAATTAAAACTATAGTTAGAGTATTTTTAATAACATACTCAGGAAAACATAATGGTTTTTTAACCCTTTAACGCCGCAGGACGTTCCATGACGTCCTGGCTGCGGGCGGGCTTTGAAGACACGAGGCATGCAGGTACACCCCGCTGTCTTCAATGGGGCCGCCTCGGCCCCTCCACGCAGCCTGCGCGCTCTGACTCGTGGTGCGCATCATTGGCTGCACAGGGACGGCCAGAAATCAAGCCGTCCCCTGCAACCAATGACGAGCACTGCACGCCGGATGCAGGAGGGCTCAAAATTAGTGCTGCGCAATGGCACCTGTCGGCGAGGCGTACGTGTACGCCTCGCCGGCAAATTAAAACCCCTTAAGGGCGCCACCCCTGCATCCTTAAGGGGTTAATCTGGCTGTCCAAAATAGTCTTATGACAATGCATCCAGTATTAAATATAATATAATATATTATTAACCAGGTGGTTAAACTAGGCCCATTACTGTGAATAAAATATAAATGTTTTAATATGTCTAATGGTAATCTCAGAGATAATGAATATAAGCTTTAACTTAATATTACACCTAAACTGACTAAATTCTTTATATAAACCAGGTGTAAAGGAAGGAATTGCAGGAAGATTTTGTTTGGTTTTATTGAGATTTGGTTGCTGATTATATTTACCAAATATTTAGATGGAATTTTATTTCTACTGGTTATGCTTTGCTTAATTGATCACTAAACAAGAACAGAAGTGTATAGAAACATTTAGTTACTAAATGGGTGTAGGGCACACAGTGGCTGATCTTCGGGCCAGAGTTGCGCATATACTTTTTCTATAATGAACTGAGTTAGATGTATTATGACCCTGTGGGTTATTTACAAAACAAGCTGCATGAGGTCCATATCCCGAGGGGAAGGGTTTGGATTTTATTTTTTGAATGGACTATTTGACTCCTTGGAAAATTATTAGTGTGTATAATCTGTTTCATTTTGCTACACTAACAAGCTCGTCACTGTTGCACCGGTGTGTTTGTGTGCAAGATGAATGAATCAGTTTACTTGTCCCCTCTCAGCCTGTCCAACATTTTTTCTTTTACTATGTTGGCATTTGTCATGGTTTTCATCATCATCATTTTTACAAGGACCCTGACAGTAATCAAGTACCTGTTGACTGAGTCCTGAGTGGATTGTGGACAGATCACAGGTGATGCATGGCCAGCATACAAAGACCGCTACCTAGAAAGTTCCAGTGGGAGCTCA
The DNA here is from genome assembly GCA_009667805.1 of Leptobrachium leishanense. Taxonomy (NCBI): domain Eukaryota; kingdom Metazoa; phylum Chordata; class Amphibia; order Anura; family Megophryidae; genus Leptobrachium; species Leptobrachium leishanense. The sequence goes on along the minus strand of RXON01000382.1, from coordinate 12,415 downwards.
GGTCCTCTGCTATCCATGACACACACAGTCACTGTGATGACTATGAACTCAAAATGTGATGTCACTGAGAGCCGATTGTCCGCACAGTACAGATAAGGACTAGGGATGGGCCGAACACCCCCGTGTTCGGTTCGCATTCGAACAATTTAAAAAGTTTGAATTCGAACGCGAACATGATTCGAACTCAATGCAAGTCAATGGGACTCGAACGTTTGAATTTTAGAGTGCCTTCTAAGAGGGCATATATGCAAGATATTGGCCATAAAAAGGTGTATGGGGGTCTGGGAAGTGCCCTGTGGGACAGGAAACAAGGAAAAAAAGTTAATAAAAACGTCTTTAAAGGAACAGTGATTTTTACATGACATAAAAGTTAAGAATAAAAATGAAAAATTCCTTCAAATATTGTGCCTAGAAGGTCCCCATAACCTGCCCGTGAAGTGGCAGATTTGTAGGATGTATAGAAACATTTAAAAAAATTAAAAAATTACATTTCAAATTTATTTATTTATTTATTTATTTATAAAGGATTTTACCAGGAAGGATACATTGAGATTTCTCTCGTTTTCAAGTATGTCCTGGGTTCAAGAACATTGAAGTGTTACAGTTACAGAAATACAAAGTAATACAATGCAGGATATTAAAAAAACACAAAATATACAGATTAACAGAAAAATATGTAGGAAATATAGTCACTAGGTTACATGTTTACAGGTGCATTCTGTATTGAGGTATGTTAGTAAGGAGCTTTTGAGTGACTTAAGACTGGGGGGAAGATTTGATGGTGTCTGGGAGGTTATTCCATAATTGTGGTGCTCTGTAGGAAAATGAGGACCGAGCCACTGTCTTTTTGTATTGTGGTATAGCAAGTATGGTGCTGGTCCTGGATCGGAGGTTATAGGATGAGGGAGCTGCTGGGGGAAGCAGTCTATTCAGGTAGGGTGGCAGCTTCCCAGAGATGCTCTTAAACACCAGGCTGGAAAGGTGAAGGGTGCGTCTGGATTCCAGCAATGGCCAGTTTAGCTCTTTTAACATGTCACAATGGTGGATCATGTAGTTACATTGTAGCGCAAAGTGGCACAATGAGTTATACAATGTAGTAAGTTTATGAAGGTGTGTTTGCGGGGCGGCTGCATACACTACATCTCCGTAATCAATAGCCGGCATAAGCATTTGCTGTACAATCTGCTTTCTTACTGCGGGACTCAGGCAGGATTTGTTTCTGTACAGGGCACCTAGTTTGGGGTAAAGTTTAGATGAGAGTTTTTCGATGTGGGGGCCAAAGGATAGATTAGGGTCCAACCACATACCTAGATATTTGAGAGAAGTGACTGTGGTCAGCGTGCCATTTAATTTTGTCCCAACACATAGATGGGGATTTTGCAATTTGTGTAGTTTAGGTGCGGTTCCAAAGAGCATCGTTACAGTTTTGTCAGTATTTAAAAAAGTTTGTTGTTTTTGATCCACTTTTCTACCTCGGACTGTAAGTGGTTTTCCTTTAATCTATTCATAAACAACAGCTTGGGGCGGCAGCCTGTATGAAAAGAGGAGACGTTTTAGGACACGCAGAACAAGTTTAGTAATTTTTTGGCTAAATTATGGTGCCTCTTATGCAGGCTTTGGATGAAAGTAACAATAGGTGCTTTAAAATTGGGCCTTTAGTGTCGGCAACAGTGCCTTCACACCATCTGTAACCCATCTGAGGTATTGTGGAAGAGTGCAATGGTGGAGGTTTTGAGAATGCAGAAGAGATCCCTGATCTATTCAGTTACATCAACATCAGGGGAGTGATAGCTGCTGATCCAGGACTGAATCATTTTTATAAATGTCAGCCGGGCTATAGAGTCGGTGGACAGACGCACTCTTTTGTCTGTGTCAAAACCTCCAGCAGCACTGACGTCCTTTCAGAAAGCACACTGGAAGAAGGGCAACCTAGTAGCTGCATAGCATATTGGCTAAATTCTGGCCAGTGATCCAATCTCAACAACTAGTAAGTTAGTGGATCATCTGCTGTAAAGGTATCCAGGTCTGCCCTTTCCCAAGGTAGTCCTGAACCATATGGTGAAGACGCTGGTAATGGGTGCCTACATTTGATGTCCCTGGGCATCGTGGACTAAAAAAATTGCAAAAGGCATCAGTCAAGTGGCCCCCTTCACGCTCTTCCTCTGATCATCCGCAGCCTCAGAAGCACCTGTGTCATCACTTGGTAACCTACCAGTGCCTGGAAAGGTGCTACACAAATGTCGCTTTAGAGCGTCCTCAAGTTTTTTCATCCTGTCCTCCCTCTGTGAGGGCAGGATGAGCTCTGCAACCTTACCCTTGTATCGTGGATCAAGAAGGGTTGCCAACCAGTAATGATCCCTCTCTTTGATAGCACGAATCCTGGGGTCCTTTAGAAGGCTTTGCAGGATAAGGGAGCCCATGCAGCATAGGTTGGAGGTGGCATTAGCTTCCGAGTTTTCCTGGTCGCTGAGGATGACCCTATCGTGCACTACCTCCTCCCCGCCACGCACTAGTCCTTGGGTTTCCGGGGACACAAAATCTCCCTTGAGGAATCCCCACCTTCAATGCCCCTACATAAATATTCCTCCTCATCCTCCTCCTGTCAAATCTGAGGACCCAAACACAAGATATAAGAAAAAATTTTGGTACAAGGTACTTAGCTTTTCAAGATTGGGTCCGCTCCTCAAGGAGGTATTCCCACGCTCCTTGAGACAAAGCCACAGATGAATAGTTGAGGAGCTTTGGATCCTTATTATGTCTGGGTAGGATGGGCCCAGTTAAAAGATGTAAATCAGACGTCTCCAAGCCTTATCAATGGATTTTCGAATGATCAGATGGGGAAGGTAAATAAATGAATAAAATTTATTGAATAATTATAAAATGCCCAACGCGTTTCGTCCTAAGACTTTTTCAAGGGCGATAAATCAAAAGTAAAAAGCATAAAATAATAAATAACTTCCCTTCCCTCTTCTCGTTCTTTAATAGTCCACCTAGTCCCCTTAATGGTCGATTCAGTCTCGCGGCGTTCTCCATATATGGCTAGGATAGTTCCTCCGATACGTCACTTACGCTTCCATTCTGATGCTACCACACCTCCATATACTCCAAAAAGTTTCGCACTTTCATTTTCATCCTTTATATTATTTCCGGTCTCATTCCATCTAAATGTCCCGCACTTCTGATGTCTCTTATTCTAAATTGCAGTTCCAAAGCGTAGCAACACCACTTGTCTCAAAATCTTCCATACTCGAACCATCATTCCGTATCTGAACCTCCATCCAAACATATAGTCCTATTCCAGTCGACCCACCGCAATCCATCCTTCCTTCACTCCTCTCCGTTGCCATGGCCGTCCCTCCATACTTTCACTTTCACAGTTTCAAGAACCATTTGATGTTTAAATGTAAATTCTTTACCATTGGCTATTTGATTGTAGAATCTTTTCTTGATTTCCTGAGACAGAATCTTTATGTTACAATCTATAGAAAACATTTAATATCAAACTCTTCATTTAAACCCTTAGGGCTCATGGTCTTTAATTTAAACACCAAAAACATTTCTTTTTTCAACAGGTCTTTTTCCCTATTTCCTCCCCGCCATGGTTTCTCTATCTGGTCTATACCAGACCATGAGAATACAGATACTCGATAACTATGGCAACTTTTGCAATGTACGTGTACTGAATGTTTCTGAACGCCTCTTCTAATGTTTCCCATATGTTCTAAGATTCTTTCTTTTAATTTTCTTGTTGTCTGACCAACATACTGAATCCCACAGGGACATTGTAACAAATATATTACATGTGTCGAATTGCAGCTAATATGTGTATTGATCTTGAATCTTTCTCCTGTGCTCCTGCTTGTAAATGTTTCCAATTTCCTTTTCTTCAAAAATCTGCACGTTTTACATTTAGCACACTTAAAGAAACCTTTATCTTCTTTTCTTTCTTTTTGTGTAAATGTTGCACTCGGGGCTAACCAACTTTTCAGATTTCGAGGTCTTCTAAATGTAAGTTTCGGTTTAATTGGAAGTACTGGTCCCAATACAGGGTCTTGTTTTAAAATAAACCAATTTTTTTCTAGAATCTTCCTTATTTCCTTATGCTGAATATGGTATTTCGTAAAGAAAGAGTATTGGAAGTCATTATTTATTTTTCTTTTATTCTCTTTATGAAGAAGATCCCTACGATCCATAGCTGCCACTTCAGAAAATATTCTCTACATTATTTACTTCATAGTTTTTGTCTTTCAATTTATTCCCCACCATTTTAACTTGGGCATGATAATCTTCTATTCTCGAACAGTTCCTGCGCATGCGAAGAGCTTGACTTTTTGGGATCCCTCTTAACCCTTTCGCTGCTGAGGCGTTTCACGCCTCTGTGCTGAGCCCATTTTTACCTGTTTGGCTCATCTTGTTTAAACGTGTTTTGAAGGCTTATTTTAGTATATGACCCAGACATATTATATATCGTTCTTTCCGTCAGACTCGGCAGATTCATAATATGTCATATTATATTTTGTATACGTCATGTCCTGTCTGTATATTATAACAAAAAATGCAATAAAATATGAATTTAATAATTTACAACGTGTAAAGTGTTTTTTTTTCACATTTTAACATGCGAGCAATTGCGGTTATATTTTGTATGAGGTGCGCTTGTTAAAAAAATTAGAAAAGGAGGTCTCGTTACATTTTTTTTGGGGAAAATTATGCGATTTTTAACAAACGCACCGCATGCAAAAATCGTTAGTGCAGCATCATTGTTCACATTATAATTGAAATGGGAACAATATTGCTGCATTAACAAACCAAAAAAAATAAATAACTTATTTAAAAAAAATAAAAAAAGATTTATTTTTAATTTTAATTTTTTAAAAAAAAACTTTTTTCACAGTCGTGTTTGGTATCGTTGGAACGGCCATGCTCTGGCCGATCCAACAGTACAAAACTTTAACCCCTAGCTGCCACAGATCAGGGATCATTGGAACCCCCTATCTCCACCATTGGTGGCAGCTAGGGGTTAACTCCAGGACTGGCGTCATAGTGCTATGCACGATGACGCCAGTCCTCAGGGGGAGTTCCCGGAGGCTTGCCCGACATCCAAGATGTCGGCCAGCTCCGGAAAGGATCACGAACCGGCACTTTTCAGTGGCCGATTCATGATCCGGCTCCCCAGGGGTTAATGACAGCCACTGTTTGGAAGGGCAGGTTGTGCCCTTCCAAGCGGTGCCTGTATTAACTCCCTGTTCCCCTGCGATCGGGAGGGAGAGAGGTCCGAAGGACCCCCCCCCCTCCCTTTCAGGCGCCTCCTCCGCACATGCGGGGGGCGCCTGAATTAGATGTCATCGTGCCGCCGCAATGACATCTAATTGCTCCGCCGGGGTCCCGAGTGCTGGGCTGACATCCAAGATGTCAGCCCGCACCGGGGGGCGCAGCAATCCACCGGAATCCGGCGGATTGCCGCCACCTGTGCATGGACGCGCTCATCGTGTCCATAGCACAGGAGAACCACTTGGCTGGACGCGCTGAGCGCGTCCATAGCAGCCAAGTGGTTAACCATGGTTTATGATGACAGCTTGAAAAATGGATATAACCATTACCATCGGTAGGTTTAAAAAAACATTTCGACTATCTCCCCCTTCTATAAAAAAAGTTATTGAAATCTGAAAAGTTGGTTAGCCCCGAGTGCAACATTTACACAAAAAGAAAAGAAAAGAAGATAAAGGTTTCTTTAAGTGTGCTAAATGTAAAGGGTGCAGATTTTTGAAGAAAAGGAAATTGGAAACATTTACAAGCAGGAGCACAGGAGAAAGATTCAAGATCAATACACATATTAGCTGCAATTCGACACATGTAGTATATTTGTTACAATGTCCCTGTGGGATTCAGTATGTTGGTCAGACAACAAGAAAATTAAAAGAAAGAATTTTAGAACATATGGGAAACATTAGAAGAGGCGTTCAGAAACATTCAGTACACGTACATTGCAACAGTTGCCATAGTTATCGAGTATCTGAATTCTCATGGTCTGGTATAGACCAGATAGAGAAACCATGGCGGGGAGGAAATAGGGAAAAAGACCGGTTAAAAAAAGAAATGTTTTGGGTGTTTAAATTAAAGACCATGAGCCCTAAGGGTTTAAATGAAGAGTTTGATATTAAATGTTTTCTATAGATTGTAACATAAAAATTCTGTCTCAGGAAATGAAGAAAAGATTCTACAATCAAATAGCCAATGGTAAAGAATTTACATTTAAACATCAAATGGTTCTTGAAACTGTGAAAGTGAAACTGAAAGTATGGAGGGACGGCCATGGCAGCGGAGAGGAGTGAAGGAAGGATGGATCGCGGTGGGTCGACTGGAATAGGACTATAAGTTTGGATGGAGGTTCACATACGGAATGATGGTTCGAGTATGGAAGATTTTGAGACAAGTGGTGTTGCTACGCTTTGGAACTCTGCAATTTAGAATAAGAGACATCAGAAGTGCGGGACATTTAGATGGAATGAGACCGGAAATAATATAACGGATGAAAATGAAAGTGCGCAACTTTTTGGAGTATATGGAGGTGTGGTAGCATCAGAATGGAAGCGTAAGTGACGTATCGGAGGAACTATCCTAGCCATATATGGAGAACGCCGCGAGACTGAATCGACCAATAAGGGGACTAGGTAGACTATTAAAGAACGAGAAGAGGGAAGGGAAGTTATTTATTATTTTATGCTTTTTACTTTTGATTTATCGCCCTTGAAAAAGTCTTAGGATGAAACGCGTTGGGCATTTTATAATTATTATATAAATTTTATTCATTTATTTACCTTGCCGATCTGATCATTCGAAAATCCATTGATAAGGCTTGGAGACATCTGATTTACATCTTTTAACTGGGCCCATCCTACCCAGACATAATAAGGATCCAAAGCTCCTCAACTATTCATCTGTGGCTAAATCTGAGGACCCGCAGGAATGCAATCTACGTAAAGACTGGGGCCTTGAGAGCTAGGGAAGTCCTCCTCTTCCTCCCGCTGCTCTGCCTCTAGTGCCACATCTATAAATTCCCCGCAGAGTGCACTCCAGCAGGAATACTAAAGGAATTGTGTCACTGATGCATGCACTGTCCCTGCTCACCATCCTCGTTGCCTTCTCAAATGGTGACACTACAGTGCATGCATCCTTGATCATCAGCGACTGCGTGGGGGGAAACAAGTTGACCTGAACCTGTCCTTGTGCCATACTCACACAGGTACTCATTGATGGCACTCTGCTTCTTGTGCAGATGCTGCAGCATTGCCAATGTCGAGTTCCTTGTGTTGGGCATGTCACAAATCAGACGGTTTTTGGGAAGGTGGAATTCTCTTTGAATTTCTGCCAAGTGTGCACTTGCCTGGAATGACCGTCTGAAGTGGCTGCAGACTGTTCTGGTCTTGCTGAGAAGCTCTGCCAGCCCTGGGTACCTTGTTAGGAAACGCTGTACCAACAGATTTATGACGTGTGCTAGGCATGGTATATGCGCCAACTTACCCAGGCGTAGGGCGGAGAGAAGGTTGCTGCCATTATCACAGACGACCATTCCCAGCTGAAGCTGGCGTGGTGTTAACTATCTCTGCGCCTGCCCCTGCAGAGCTTACAGAATTTCTGGCCCGGTGTGGCTCCTGTCCCTAAACAAACCAGCTCAAGCACAGTATGGCATATTTTTGCTCGAGCCATTGCGTAGCCCCTGCCACTTCGCCGGAGACCAAGAAAGAGGAGGAAGAGGTGGTGGAGCAGACAGACCTCATATAAGCAGCTTTCTGGAGGCATGGTGGATGAGCAAGCTCCAGCACAGAGCCCCATCCTGGATCCCTCCCAGCTGCCACAGAGTTACCCAGTGTGCCGTGAAGGAAATATAATGGCCCTGTCCATGCTTGCTGGACCACGTGTCTAAAGGAATGTGCACCTTGCTGCTGACTGCCTTTTCTAAGGCTCCATAACATTGTCTTCCACGTGCTGGTATAGTGCTGGAATGGCCTTCGGTGAAAAGAACTGGTGTTTTGGAACCTGTCACTGTGGTACAGCACATTTGGCAAATTCACGAAAGGAGGTAGAGTCCACCAGCTGGAAAGGCAGCAGCTGTATTGTGAGTATTTTTGCCAAGCTGGCATTTAGACGCTGTGCAAGGGGATGGTTAGGACTATATTTTTCTTACGCTGCAGCAGCTGGGGCAACGAAATCTGACTGCGTAAATCTGCAGCTGATGGTATGCCAATGGGATGCATGGCAGGTGGTCATATGTTGCATCAAGCACGTGGTACCCAAGCGTCTGATGTTTTTCCCATGCTTGATCCCCTTCAGATATAGCTTACAAATAGCAACTCTGCAGTCTGCTGCACATGTGAAGAAGAACTCCCAGACAGCAGAGTTCCTGTGTGTGTGCTTTGAGACAACAGCGCTCTGCACCGGAGCAGCTCTGACTTCTGATGCCTTGGACTGGCTACAGTTGCTTATAGATGACGTTGTGCCTCATTTTTGTTGTGCCTCCTCCTCACTTGACTCCTCTGTTCGATCAGGCACCCAGGTGGAGTCAGTGACCTCATCATCGTCATCACCCACTATCTCCTCATCACTGGAGCCAACCTGGCAGTATGCTGCAGCTGCTGGGGGAACATGAGTTCCAGTTCCCCCAGTTCTCCCTTCCTCAACCTCAGAGTCAACATCAGAGCACTGGAATTGCTGCGCATCCTCAAGCAGCATGTCACTGTCATTGTAGTCAAACAATTCAGTGTATAACTCCTCTGTGTATAATGGTGAGGCTATGGCAGGAGTGGCTGTGGACATGGAGGCTGAATTAGATGCTTTGGCAGCTGATGTGGACTGGAAACCACTGCAAGCCTGGCTGGCAGAGGACTCGGAGGATGAGAATGGCCTGGTTAGCCAATCCACCAAATCCTCTGTATGTTGATGCTGCATACCAGTTAGAAAGGACAAGTGTGCCCTGCAGAGGATGCACCATGTCCACGACGACCAGGGGCACAGCCTTCTGACACAGAGGCTGCTTGCCCTCTTATTTGTGTATGGGAGCATCTGCCTGTCCTTTTTGGTCTTCCGGACATGGTGAGTGATGTATAGATTAAAGATATACAGAACTCTGATTCAACTCTGGTATATAGATTTGAGATATACAGAACTCTGATTCAACTCTGGTATATAGATTGGAGATATGCAGAACTCTGATTCAACTGTGTTATCTAGATTAAAGATATTCAGAACTCTGCTATAAGTCAGCAATTTCACTGATATTTTCCCTGCAAGGCTGCCAATACCCTCTACTCTCTCTCTGATTCACTTCCTCTCCTGCAGGCTGCAACACCCTGATAGCTGGCAACAAGACCCAGATTCAACTCTGAATAGATAAAGATACAGATGAACTCTGATTCAACTGTGGTATTCTATGGTATCTAGAATTAGATTAAAGATATACAAATTTTCCAGAACTCTGCTATGACAGTGATACACCCTGATAGCTGGCAACAAGACCCAGATTCAACTCTGAATAGATAAAGATGAACTCTGATTCAACTGTGTTATTCTATGGTATCTAGAATTAGATTAAAGATATACAGATTTTCCAGAACTCTGCTATAACAGTGATACACCCTTATAGCTGGACACAAGACCCAGATTCAACTCTGAATAGATAAAGATGAACTCTGATTCAACTGTGGTATGAGATTTCACAGCCATGTGATTGGCTGTGAACTGACGCTGTTTCCTGTGACTCAGTGAAGTCCCCGTTCCCAGCCGGGAGTCCACTGGAGACGAGTCGAGCTCCACTTTAGCAGGAACTCCTGCTTGGCGCCTTGTAGATGTCATCTCACCTGCAACGGACATCCTGCTCTGGGCGTCGTGGACCTGCAGACATCTGCTACTGTCCAGTAGTCATCTCCGTTCCCCATCGACCAATCCCGAACACGAGCCCCCAGAAATGTTACCGGACTTCTGTTAATGCATTAGAGAAAGGTCGGCGTTGTGCGGACAATGACACTCTGGACAAGACTCAAGGTTCAGGAAAGCCGTCCTTTAATGAGTACTCAGACTTGAGCAGGATGGTTCTTCTGGCTCAAATGATTCAAAGTCAAAGTCATGAAGTCAAAAACACATTATACATTGGTTTGCAATAAGGCACATCCCAGGTACATCCCTTGACCACTCGCCCCCTCCCTCTAGATGGAACACACAAAGAGTCAAAGAACATTCCACATTCAATAACAATTTGGACACTGAGACAATTTAGTTAGGTAGTTAAATCACCCAACTCTGACTTTCCCAGGACTCTCAGTACTCCCTACGAGATAAGGTCCCATCTGTGGAGACAATTCTCTTTGCCTCTGCCTGGCTCTACTCCAGGGCCTTCTAACCCTCGCTCATTAAATCAGTCCTTGTGGCAGCTATGTTTACTTTATGCTAAAGTCTGCAGTGTTAATGGTTATGCCAGCTGCATTCTAGAATGTTAGTTTCTATGCAAAGAATCATTTCTTGTTAGTTAATATTTCTCTATATAATATCAGGCAAGATGACTGCCAAGATACAAGATAACGGCCATAGTCAGCTATCCCTATTACAAAAGCACACTGCTGGTGAGAAGGGGGAGGGTTACATTTCATGATCGCGATCAGATTAACTAGTTGTCAGTCACCTTTTTTTCAGAATGATTCCCATCGAGCAGGCACAGCAGAGAGCACAGACCAACTGCTGCTACGCTCACAGCTCATCTCAGGAGTAGTCTAGGGTCGGTCCTGCTGCTGCCTCTCCCAAGTAAGCAGCCACATGGTCCCCGAACTTCATCACGTGTGCCTGAGTAGTAGCAGTCACATGGCTGATCTGGGAGGAGCCGAAACTAGCTAGCAGAGTTTGGAGGAAGAGACGTCACCACACCACTTTCACCCAGCACTGCAGAGCATCTCTCACTTGCATGTAGCCTGCATGTGAGTGAACATTTGAGGAGTGAGCTGCACAGGCGGCACAGCCAGGGCAGCGCACAGCATGGATCTGCTCTTTAGTCCTCTGTGCAGGGCTGTGAAGGATGCGGCCGGGTCGGAGCCGAGTCTAGGGCTGCCCGAGTCATGTGTCTGGGTGGCAGAGGATCTGAAAACCGGACACATGACTCGAAACCCGGACAGTCCGTGTGAAACCCGGACTGGTGGCAACCCTACGCTACGCCCCTCTCCTTTACACAAAGTGCTGTGAGACCAGAGACAGGACTTCCGCGTTTGGCTCCTCCCCCTACACCTCTGTCACATCCTGCGCCAGTGCAGCAGGTGCGTGCTTGGAGGCTGCTGGAGAGGAGGCTGAGGTACAAACTCCAGCCTGCTTGGGACAGGAAGAGACGCTCCATGGAGGTGCAGGTCGGGCAATTTGTCTTTTTTAAGTATAATCTGCCCCTGCCATACTGTGTGCAGAGCTCTGGATGCTGCTGCGGAGAAGGAGGGAGGGGAGATGCTGCTTTGGATGCTGTGAGACTTTCTCTTTTCCGTAACATCTCTCACATTCTTAACTTTAACCCTCTCTCCCTCTTCCCTGTTAACTCACTGGTTTCTTCTCTTGTTTGCTTCCTCCTGTCTGCATTCCTCAGTCACTGCCATATTAAGCTGCAGCTCTTCCTTCCTGCTTGGCCACCCTCACTCATGTCTACCACTAAATTTTCTGGTGATCAAAGGTCACCACAAGCCTAAGCTGCCCTCTACCTCTCACCTTCCATATCCCCTTACTTCCAACAGTAGGGGTTGCTTAATTATCAATAGAATAATAGATTTTTTATAAATATTATTAAATGTTTTATATATTTTAATAAATTTATTTAAATGAATTCTAATATGTAATTTATCTGTAGTTTTTAAAACAACAGCAATAAAACTCCCAGTAATGTGCGGTGTGTATGAGCGTATCACAGAGCTCCACAGCAATAAAACACAGTAATGTGCGTTGTGTATGAGTGTATCACAGAATGCACAGCAATAAAACTCACAGTAATGTGCCGTGCGTATGAGCCTGAATTTTATTGCTGTGGAGCTTTGTGATACACCCATAGACAATGCACATTACTGTGAGTTTTATTGCCTTGGAGCTTCAAAGCAGCTGAACTTTTTGTCTGACACTTGCAGCACACTGTCTACAACTCCAATCACTCTCACGCAACCCTAGAGTGTATGGGGGACTGCCTGAGAGTGATAGGAGTTATAGGCAATGTGCTGCAATTGTCATATCAGACAATATATATGGAGTTACAGGGCTATGTTTTATTTTGAATGAGTTATGGTCCTTAAAGAAGGGTCTGTCTACCAGAGAGATGCTCTTAAAAGACAGTGTAAACATTGAGAGTAGGGATGAGCTGTTCAGTTTGATTGGTTCGGAGTTCGATTCAAACTTTGTCAGTTCGAAA